>CAJUYH010011977.1:0-10497 GCA_910591685.1 Galerucella tenella | reverse complement strand
AGTGTTCGTGGATATATTTCCTCTGCAGCCAAAGCACTTTGAAAATTATCAACAATATATTGCTTTTGTAGCTCCCATTCTGCAAGTGTCTAAGTTAAAAAAAGAAGCAGATAGAAAAATGAAGAGATTTTGGTTAGAATTCTTACCGTACTTAGAATATAATATTTCAAATAATCAGCAAAACCTTTATTTAAAAACATACCGGACCACCAATCAAAGGTTACCAAATTCCCAAACCATTGTTGAACAATTACTTCCGATATCGCAAGAGCTACATTTTGTTTATCAACGTTTGTATTTTCCGACGAGTCGTATAATAAATACTGTTCTCTAAAACACACGTTTATTATTAAATATCTTCCTACAAATTTAAAACAGCACGCCTATGCCTCGATTATTTACAAAAATTAATGAAACCTATGTATTCTGGACTTAATAGCTGTCTGCTAGATGGAACTACTAGGAAATTTAAAATTGTTTGGACAAAAATTACGTTTATTCCATAAATAACGAACTGCCCAGGTGGAAATTTAATCAATGATTGTTTTGGGTATAGTGTGGAATGATTAGACAGTTAGTGTATTATCTTCCCACCTGGCCAGTTCATTATTTATTGTGCGACATCTATTAGCGAGTCTTGCGTTCTCTAATATGTTTTATCGGTAACTATACTTATTTAGGAAGTTTCTTCTTGCGTTTACCATTCAAAAGTTTCGACATTATCGTCTCATAAGAAACAGGAAAAGGGAATTTTTCAATAAATTTTATATCTTACCTATATGTCGATAATCCCCAGTTATCCATAGATTTAAACGCAGAATTTGGTAAAGCTATATAATGTAACTTATCCATAACATCATCATAATTAACTTGAGTATACTGATTCATATTATCCAATATTTTAGGAGCAAGTTCAACAGCATAAGATCCTAAATGAGATACCGCAGGTCTTGCGCAAATTATATTTTGTATGTCATTCATAGCTACATCACAAGTCAACTCAGAAATTTGAAAAGCCAACTTGAAGAGTGATATTTTTGGAGTTTTTCTAAATGTATATATTGCCATAACGGCCCTAGATTAAAAAAAAAGAAAAATTTATATTGGAAAACTTGTCTTGTCGTCTATTTACTTACGATGATTCTGAACTTTCTATTTCTGTATTCGCTATAGGAAGCACGTTAGGACTAAGATTGAAAATAAATGTAAAAGTTGCTTTGAATTCGGGTTCATCGAAGCAAGGAAAAGCTCTTCGAGCGTAAGTCGGCTGAAATTGAGTTGCTATCATATATTTAGTATCACTGCCATCTAAGTAACTGGTTCTAAATACCCCCAACATATCAGTCGTGGATATATCTGCCTCGTAAGTGATTTTGAGAATATATTGGACATCTGGAGTTAGATCTAAAATTGTAATTTACCCTTTAGGCCAGACGATAGGATTAACAACTACAAGGCAATACGGCTGATTTTTTTCCATAAGTACCTTAAAGTATGTAGATTAATATAAGAACAAGTTTACCAGTCTATCGATTTCCCTCTGGGAGGAAGGTAAAGAAAAATAAAAAATACCACCGTGTAGGGGGAGTGTTTTTCAACAAAAAAGGTTTCTTGTGTTTCTTTCGTCCGAGCAATGGTTTGTCCGGAAAAAATTCGGTAAGCTAAGTATGTGTTCCGCATCCGCGCGACTCTATTTTCTGAAGCGCGGCGGAGTACATTATAAACTATTGGACAGTTATAATGTAGATATAAATAATTATAATACGGCGTTTTGAAGAGAGAAGTTTCGGCTTTAAGATGGCATTTTCTTTTGTCATAGCACATAATCATTTTTAGCAATATCTTATGTAAGTTCCTTGTGGCATTGCTTATTCGTTTTTCTCTTATTCTTTTGGGAATCAAACCACAATAACGTTTTTTATTTCTTATTTCGACGTTTCGGTAGCGTTCCATCTACCGTTGTCAAGATTAACTAGTAATAAAATTAATAAAATAATTATTGGTCCCTATCTGACACAACGAAAAAATATGACAACTAGACAATCAATAATATTTTGAAGTTTAAGACTACAAAACTCTGTTGTCAAAGTTTATTAAGGTCCATTCATAGTAGATCACACCTCTGGTAAAATGTGAAATAATAGTACATTGTTTACCGGGTAGGAAAAGCTTAACATTCCTGGACGACTGTGAAGATTGCTAAGTCGAGGCGCAAGCCGAGACTTAGCAACACAGAGTCCAGGAATGTGGCTTTTCCTACGAGGTAAACATACTATTTTTCCGCAAATCGTTTAAAATTCGACAGATATTGATTGATTTAAAAAAAAACGCGATAATTTTATTCCCAAATAAATGGTGCTTTGAAATTCCTAATAAAATTACTTGGGTTACTATGGAAACGTATTGAGGTTGAATTGTCAAACTTGACGCTTATAAATTTAATTGCTGTTGTTCTCGAAAGTAAAATGATAAGTGATGATGAAATTTCCATTCCTGGGACTCCTCCAGAGCTGGTTGAGGCAGTGAATACTGCTTCATTAGAATTATTGCCAAAGAAATCAAGAGAAAAGTACGAAAATGCATACAGACGTTTTATGGATTATCGCATGAGTAAAAATACGAGTTCTTTCTCAGAAAATGTTGTAATGGCATACTTCCTAGACCTTTGTTTAAAGATGAAATCTTCAACATTATGGGCCAATTATTCAATGCTGAAGTCAACCCTTGCACTTAAACACAATGTAGATATATCTACATACTCAAAACTTCGTTCTTTATTGAAACGGCAAGCTCAAGGTTATAGGGCAAAGAAATCTAAGATTTTAACGAAGGAAGAAATTGAAAAATTTATCCAGGAAGCTCCAGATAAAGAAAATTAATGATTAAGGTAATTTACAAAGTTTTAATTTCTATTTAGATTATAGCTTTATTTATTTTTTAGGTGGCTGTAATATTTGGTATTTCTGGGGCCTGTAGAATGGATGAGTTAGTCCGAATGACTGTACACGATATAGAAGACTTAGAATCTAAGCTTTTAATCAGCATACCTGATTCGAAAACCAACAAACCAAGATCATTTGTAATTAATCAGATCTACTTGAATGTTTATCGAAAGTATGTTTCGTTAAGACCAGAAAATATGAACAGTGACCGATTTTTCTTTAAATATCAAAGCGGAAAGGGTTGTAGACAAATGGTAGGAATTCATCAATTTAGAAAAATGCCCAAAATAGTTGCTACTTATTTGAACTTGGTAAATCCGACAGAATATACTGGTCACTGCTTTCGTCGGTCTTCTGCAACAATATTGGTTGACTCTGGTGCCGACATAACTAGTTTAAAGAGGCATGGCGAATGGAAGTCATCAAACGTTGCTGAAGGATATATCGAAGAATCGCTTAACAATAAGGTTGAGGTGGCAAATAAAATTTTCACAGTACAAAATATTCAACAAAATGACCCTACCACCCTGCATGTTGTCCAAAATGTTTCTCATAGTTCTAAGAGTGTTCCTCCAATGTTCAATAATTGTACTAACTGTCAAATTACTGTAAATATAACAAATTGATCTTAAAAATGTGTTCAGCAATGACTTGATGTTTTCAAAATATAAATTAATTCCTTATAAGCAATGTGTTTTCTATCATTTATGTAGAACACTAACAACTGTACGGAAATATCATTTCCTTACAGTAAGGAAATGACATTTCCTTAGAGTAAGGAAGTCCTGACTTTTTCTTCAAGAAATTTTGACAGGAATGTCAAAATTTCCTAGCGATTTCCGGAAAAATATTTTATTTTATGACATTCTAACGATATGATAGTCTACTAGAAATGGAATCCAGTGAAGTGCACGTTCCAGGAACGGTTTTTATTGGGATAGCGCTTTTTTTAGCTTATTTTGGAAATGTTGTTAATAAAACGCGTTTGTTGTTACTTTTTTGTGTATGATCATTTTTGTTTTCAAAACATGTATAACTCAGTTTGGTGATTTTGTGTTTTGAAGTGTGTATCGATTAACAACTATTCCAATGATAAATCATAAGAAAACCTGGATAAAAACTTATGATGCTATCCTGATAACGCAGGTAATTGATTATTGGAAATTTCTCTTTCTAACATTGGTAACCAAATTTGACTACATTCGGCTGAAATACTAGCTACACATTTATCTGCATTCAGTTGTATTAAAGCACTTTCTTTGATTTTTCGACTTTTATTATTGGGCTCAATAAAAAATATATTATATAATAAGGTGGCATTGAAACAATTTTTCCAAGGATGGAAACTGTTATTTAGGAGGTCTGTTCCATAGATAAAATTTACGGATAATTAATTTTTCTAATCGAAATACGGCACTTTTCATTATTTTGTAAATTTTAGGAATCTTGAATTTACAAGAAATTATATATATTAAATCTGTAACTTTGATAAAACTGGAGTAATTTCAATGGGGTTTGCGTAGAAATGTTGGGGAAACTTCTAAGATCAAGAAAATATATAATTACAAAATTAATTAATTTACACACATTTTTGGATTCAATGATTTCTTGTATTATAAGCGAAAATAGCAATTTTTATAGATTCGGGTAGGAATCTTCTTTATTTTTTCAAAATAAAATTTGATACTCATGTGATATAAAGATTAATATTCAACGAACAAAACGTATATAGTGAAAATGTATAAAAGATTATTAATATATAATTTTTTTCATACCTTTTTTCAATAAAAATATGTAAAAAATTATTTAGCACCTTTTATTTATTATTTACAACCTTAACTCTCACCAACGAACATTAACAAGACAAGAAGGATCATTCTAAGCTCCTCCCCTCGTTATGCCTATCTCGCTCAAATATCGGATGCTACTGTGTATAGTCGTAAGTCTCCTACGCGCGATATGCATAAACAGGTTGTCCGTCGTAGGGATATGTAAAGAAATATACCAGTTGTCTTTTTGAGTGAGCGAATTTTTCTTTAGTAATAAAATAAACATTTACGTACTTAGTGTTTTGTGTTTGGTTCTGCAAACAGAATGATGGAAAGGCAACATACGTGGAAAAATGTGTAAACAATACTATGCACTTTATAAATGGCTGGAAAATTACTATTACCTCTGCTCTGTCTTTATGGGAAACCTTAAAATGCAGGAATTATTCATTTCCTTTAACAAGGAACCTTAATCAGGATTGCATTGAAATTTTTTTTGGTTTTTTGTTGCGGAAACTCGAGAAATCCAACCAGAGTCGCGCGTTTGTGGAACACATACTTAGTTTACCGAATTTTTTACGGACAAACCATTGATCGGACGAAAAAGACGCAGGAGACCTTTTTTATTGCAAAACACTCTTCCTACACGGTGGTATTTTTTATTCTCTTCCACCTTTCTCCCAGCGTGAAATCCATAGACTGGTAAACTTTTTTTTTATATTAATCTACATACTTCAAGGTGCTCATGAAAAAAAATAAGCTGTATTGCTAATTACTTGTACATTTGGTCTAAAATGACCCATATCGACTGGCCTACTTGTATAGAAATAATACGACTACATACAGGGTGTTAGTTAGTAGGATATAACCTTACCGGTTTTAGTTAAAACTGTCAATATTTCAGTTGCTTTTTCAACGTCATAACTAGTAACTGTAGGTCCTTCAGTAAAACTTACTGTTTGAATACGAATATAATCAGAATTCGAATGCAATTTTATTTGAGACGTAACTTCAGTAACCGCTAAATGAATTGATAGACTTCCAGCGAATGTATTCCTCGCGCCAGTAAATACAGTGCGAGCGAAAGCTGTTGTTAACTCGTAGTGAGATGGTACTACCATAGAAGGTAATCTTAAATTAGTTTCTTCAAGACGTACGTGCCGTATGGAAACTAGAACGACCAATGGGAAGAAAAAGGTCTTCATAGTTTGAACTATAATGAAAAAATATTGTGTACAAAACGTTAAGATAAACGTTTTTTTCAATAACTTACCTTATGTTATTAAGGTCTTTCAAGTTTTTAAAATTGTCACAGGGCTAACACTTAAATCTTTGTGTGTTTCTGATCGAACTGATAATGTGATAAAAACATAAATGAATCTTTGGTTTTCGATGGAATTTTAAGATCTTGAAGTCTCCAAGTGACAACTTTAATCTGTGATGACAAATTATGGTAGATCAATAAAATTTTCAATTGTAATCTGAATTCAGTCGATACATACAGCTTTAAATTCCAAGGAAAAGATAAAAAAACTATATACAGTGTGGTCCACAAGTGATGGTCCCAATTTGAATATGAAAGTTTTGAGGTGTATTTTCTAAGCTAAGCTGTGGGTGAACTTGTGCGTACCACTCTGTATACAGAAGTTTGAGAAGTCCCTGTTCTCTCGGTATTGTTCTAGTTGGTAAACAAGTGCTATAGACGTAAACAAATAACATCATACTTTTGAACCTACCCCGGTATCTTTTATTAGTAAACACATCTGTATTTTTTGATAACCTGTTTTTCATTACTGAAAAGATTAAACGTAGATATTAAGGATAATCTTATCGATGACATGACAAAAAAGATAAGTGGTATTATCAATTTAGAGCCGAGAATTACTACTGTATCAAATATTATTCACATATGACGCATTTTTACGTAGAATTTGAAATATTAAAACGTTAAAGATAATATTATTATTTGTATGAAAGCAGCGACATCTACCGGTATACTTTAGAACGCGCTCAGCAATGAACAGCAATTATTATTCGCTTATATTGATCTTTGTGGTGTTTTAAACTGTTAATACAATTATTATTAATAATAGAAGTGTTTTTAACGATATATATCAAGTAAATTACGTTCTTTTAATAAAGGCATCGCAAAATGCAATCTTCCACTACGACTACCTCTACTTTGGACTCTGATCGCTAGATGGCGCTTCGATATACTACCGTTCAAAATGTTTGCTAGTAGTTAAATTATTTTTCATCAACCAAGCAAATTTTAGTTTCTGCTATTCACCACTATTGAATTTCTAGGCTACATCAATAAAATGTCACCTTATCCGTTGATTTTCGCCAATTTTTCACTCGCCAAACCCAACCGAGCGGTCTAACTGGTTGCCTAGCTTGTAGGACTTTCAGCTTGTGGCCACAACAATAATTCAATTTAAATACTTTGAGATTATCACAAAAATGGCAAATGCAATCCAACTCACGCAAAATTGATGTGTGGAAAGTGTTGTGAGTTGTCTACAACTATAAAATAACAGTGAAAAGTATAAAAATGAAGGCTGTCTTAAAACGAAGCTCTAATTAATGTTCATCAAACAAGCAAATGTTAGCTTCTGCTATTCACCACTATTGAATTTCTAAGCTACATCAATAAAATGCCATCCTATCCGTTGATTTTCGCCAATACCTCACTCGCACAGAAGCGACCGCAAGCCCAACCGAGCGGTTTAACTGGTTGCCTAGCTCGTAATTGTGGCCACCAGTGAAGTACATAATAATTCAATTTAAGAACTTGTTATCACCAAAATGGGCTCATTTACATATTTTTTTATTTTACCATTAGGAAGAGCACATCATTCATGCGAACCGTGCGATATGATATCACACAGAATATCTCATTCTTCTTCTTCATTTTCAGAAATAGCTTGGATCCTTGACTAGAACAAATGCCTTATAAACTAGGTGAATTATCCACTATAAAGGAAAAAAGAAATTAGGCAGCTTCACTACCTAGCTCTTTATTTTGTGAATCGGAAATTACGGAAATATTGGAAAAGGAAATACAAATGAGAGTAAAATACACCAACAAATACTACAATAAAATATTTCCCCTATATAAACCAGGTAAATTATCCCCTGTCGAAGATTTCGTGAATCCCAGCAACAAGGAAGGTAAAATATCCCTTCAAATACATATTGATTTTGTCGATATATATACACTGCTCGCCAAAATTATACTGAAAATGAACTTCACAACTACTATTTTCTTGTAAATTCTTCGAATATCCTGAAAAATTTTATTTATAAATCATTTTTCAACTTTTCTATTATTTCTGTAAACTAAAAATATCAAAAAGCATCGAAAAACGTTTTTCAAAATAATATATATTTTTATAGTATAAAATAGGGCGGCCAGTGTATATTTAATTCAGATCGATGACAAATACTTGTTTAGTTCGAATGGCGTGACTAATCGACTAATTAATAAATTTTTAATCTCGCTTTCAGTAACGAATTAATTTTTGAATCGGTCGGTCGTGCTGACGGGAGTGTATATTCGTAATTTACGGGAATATAAGTGTATTTTCGAATTTTCGGGAGTGTGTGTGTGTGTACCTATGATCGAAATTATTTTCGGTAGTGAAACTATGTGTGTTATCGAAATTTTCGGTTGTGTAATTCAAATTTGTGGTCGTCATTTCCAAGGATTATAATTCTGTACATAAGGTAAGTCTTTATTTCATTATCTGGTAGTTATAGCACTAAATAAATACCCTATATCTTCATTTTCCATATATTTATTATCCTTTCTTCACTTGCAATAAAAAAATACAGTGTATTTAGAATTATTATTTAAACGGGTACTTATTTTACGAGATATTTTATAAAAATTTATTGTGTATTTTTTTATTTCCCAAAGATTTATTCCCAAAGACATAGGGTAGCTATTTTGTTTCCTATATTTTTCCAATGTATTATCCTCTCACTATTTCTCACTACTTCTTCCAGCAATAAAAGAATACAGTGTATTTAGAATATTTTGCATCTTTTTATATGAATAATTTTTATACAAAATGTTTAACCGATCTATAATGTATAAACAAATTGAGTAACTATTAATTTTAGAATAGTTTAGCACATTCTTTAATAGAGTAAGCTGTATACTTTTCGAATTTGTTTGGTTATTATTTAAACGGGTACTTATTTTACGAGATATTTTATAAAAATTTATTGTGTATTTTTTTATTTCCCAAAGATTTATTTCCAAAAGACATAGTACAGAGGAATCTTTTATAAATAATTTTCATACAAAAGTTTTAACTGATTAATAATTTATCAAAAAATTCACTATTTATTTGATTTTGAAATTTTTAAGAACAATCAATATAGAGTAAATAATTTCTTACTGCTGATTTTTATCAAATATGGGCTCGAAATATTGTTCCAATTTCTATACAGGGTGTTTTTAAATGAAACTTACAACGTTTGCAATTATACAAAATGATATAAGGATTGAGGGGTCCAGCTTATTTACTTTTCGAAATACGGGGTGTTTTAATGAAAAATTAAATGATAACTCCAAGATGGATGGATGAATTGATTGACATTTGGCAGGTTGTTTTTAAATGTTAAAGAGCATATTTTGATGGAAAAACATGTTTCAATCCTCGATCCAATGGTGTACATTTGGAAGAATATGTTACCTTTCCCATCCCATTTTTTACGCCACTGGCATTTCAAGCTATTTTAACTTTTATTATTATTATTTATTTGCATTTAAAAACAACCTGTCAAATGTCGAATCGATTTATCCATCCATCTTAAAGTTATCATCTTGAAACATTTAATTTTTCATAACATTAACACCCCGTACTTCGAAAAGTAAATGCGCTGGACATTGGATAGTGTCCAATTTTACGAGGGGTATCTACAAGCAAACGTTGTAAGTGTCATTTGAAACCACCCTGTATAATATAAATAAAGCAGTTAATAGTTTCATTTGAAAAAGAATTATTACCTTCTTTATTTATATTATATATTGTAGTTTTTATTGAAGAATGAAGAGCTTTCCAATTAATATATCACACCCTGTATATTAGAGATTGAATCTCTTAAATTTCAAAAGTCTTGAGTAAGCTATATTGTTTTCCATATTTTCCCAATTATTATAACTTCTTTATATCTCTTTTTTCAGAAAGTCATAGATAGGTATAATACCTTTTTGTAAAAATATTATTGAAATTGTTGTAAATATTTTGTTGATATTTGACGTTTTTATAATTCCTGACTTTGATTTTTTTTTCAATAAGACTAGATATATATAGTCTCTATGATTTAGTTGTTCATGTTTTTAGGTAGGTACCTACAATTTTTAATTCCTACACTTTGCCAGTAAAGACAAACTTCTATCAGGGTGCAGCCTGTAGAAAACATCCTGTAAGCCGGTGGGAAATATTTTTCGTCGGTTTGTAGACTTTTTGACCGATTGATTATATTTTCTACTGGCTGGGGTCATCTTCCAGCCATGGGGGACAAACTTCCATCTACGAGAGGTTACTTTTCTTAATTACTAATCTTTTCAAAAAGCTGTCTCTCCTCCACTTCTTTCATGAGTTGGTGGATCTTTCCAAAAGACATAGGTAAGCTATGTCGTTCCTCATTTTTCTAAATATTGTCTTCCCCTTCTTATATGAGTTGGTTATTTTTTCAAGAGACATAGGTAAACTATGTCGTTTCTCACTCTAAATATTGTCATCCCATAATTTTAGAAGCTGATTATTACT
>CAJUYH010011976.1:0-10498 GCA_910591685.1 Galerucella tenella | reverse complement strand
AATTTACTGTAGTACATGCCTACAGGATGATTAAATACTTGTAATTTATTCATCTTTTTATCAATGGTTCGGTACACTTCGGTATGTATCCATAAATAAAAATGTGATTATAATTTCGTTCACTAGGTATCCCTATTCTGCTGAGTACTCTACCCTCGGGACCCTGTTTCTGAAAAACTGGTCATAGTAAGATTATGAAATCTTTTCAGCTCATTTACTATTTCAAGCTTATTACAAAACAAAATAAATTAAACATTTTGACGTATCTAATTTTCATTCAATATAAGAATTTCTTAGAATTCCAAAAATTCGTCCTTGTATAATTGAGTCCAACCCTGTATATGTTGATATTTAGAACTATTTATGTGCAAGGTTACGATAAACTAGAACATATCAATGGTACTATGGATTGAAAATGCATATTTAATTGTTAATAATAAAATTACGTGGTCACGAAAAACAAGGATTTTTTAACTTTAATACCCTGTATATCGGAAACTAGTCATAGGATTGAATTGGTCCCATGGACACTTCTGATCAAGAAGTCGGGTACAACATCATATCCAAAATTTATTACATTTGACGGAATGCGCGGGGTCCTTTATACTTCCTGCGGCCAATCAATCAATCAATGCAGTTGTTCTATTTATCGATTATCTTGTCGAATAAGCGAGATATTGCCTGTATACGAAAACTTGGAACACCTGGTATTTGAAAAAATCCCGATACGCTATAATCGCGATAAATTTCATCCTTATTCAGAAAAAACACTATAAATATTTTGAAATATTCACTCAAGATAGATTTCACCCTTCCATGGCACACAACCCTTTCGGGTATTTGTCTACTTCTCAGTAATACTTCACTGAGCTGTCTGTTTCTCATGGCAGCAAGCGGTCTAACAGTATTCATTATCTAATTTGACAAATAAATTCGAATTTAATAATAAATACACAATATACACATAAACTTCCAACTTTTAGGTCATTGTGTAACTTAAATTTATAACATTCGTGAATATGAATTATAATGATTTGTATACTTAATTGTCCTCTCTGTTCATGATACTTCCAATTTTGTTTTATTATTTTGCTGTTTGTACCTAATAATAAATTATTTTTTTCTACAATCCTATACAAAAAGTCGTCATTTTGTAATAGAATACGAAAACGAAAACGTGATTTTCGTCATCAGTGAGAGAGAGTATCCATAACGTTAACTTTCGTCTCTAGTGACGAAAGTTAAATTTATATTCTCAATTATTTGCCGACGTCTTATATAATGTTTTGACGACATTTGCTTATTAATAAACAAAGATAGGAATCATTTCTTCAATAAGAATACATTATTTTTGCTTTTGTTCAATTAAAAAGCAAAATAAAATTGTAAAAGTACCATGAGATTTAAGAACAATTTATATCTAGTTGCCAGGTTTCAATAGTTTGACATTTCTCTTTCATTCTTTACACTCAAAGCATTGTTGGTTTTTTAAATAGGTAAGTAATGATTTCTGAATCGGTAAGTGATTTAGATTTAGTAGCTCGAATGTAACAATTAACCAATATTTAAATCATGAGCAATGTTTTGGAAAATTCCGTTATTTTTAATTTCAAATGACTATATGTGGAGCGCGAGTGCTCGGAGTGCTCGAAATAGAGCAAGTGTTTTAAAGATCAGTTATCCACGAATACTTTACGCTATTTTTTTGTTATTGGTGCACTTCGAAATTATAAATACTGGTCTATAACTACTACAACAACAAGAAATGGAAATCATAGATGGAAATAAGAACTAAATGTCAAATGGTTGAATTCGTGATGTATATTATGATGTATACCTTGCGTTGTCATGGAAATGAGAAAAACATAAACTTATTTGTATTTTGATGGAAGTGCAACCTTATTGAGTTCTGTGAATGTCAATAGTATTAATTTAAATACTATTTCCTAAGAGAGAAAATATTAATATTTCAAACAATACCAACGGCACTTTCCATTTTAATTTATAAATTTGACATTGTTCGAATAAAAGTTTTGACGTTACAAACTACTCCTGTCAGATCAATGATGAAAAAAAATTGTCATTTAGACATGATTTAGACAATAGATTCAGAGTTTCTCGAGTTGTTGATGTTGCCATGGTAACTTTAAAACACGCGCGTTTTATAAAGTTCGATTTAAACACGCTGAGGCGTGCATTAAATAGGTAAAATGGTTCACCAATTGAAAAAAATATTTGTTTAATGTTCTTTTTTAGTATATTATTATAATATAAACAGGGTTACAGAAAAAGCATAGTGTTTCACTCAACGGAAACATTTTTTGAAGCTCATGAAGATTACCAGCCTCGGCAGGTGAACTGTTCCACTCGCTTAAAAAAAACTCGGGGTTTTGGGTTCAATATTCAAATTATTTTCAAATATTTATTATAACAATTTCATAGAACACTACAAACTTTAACTTTATATATACTTGATCACAGTTTCCTGTAACAATATTCATATTTAAGTAAAGTGTGTTATCAATTAATAGATGTGAAGATATTAGTAGACCGTTCACTAAGAAGCAACATACAGGGGGTTGTATTTAAAACAAAAAAATTGGTATTGGCCACTGTCAGTTGACACACCCTTTATAATTCTTTTTTTAAATGCGCATATAAAAATACAAATCAATGTGTCCAAGCGCTTTTCCCAACACGCCATGATTTATTAGTAGTCGAATTTATTCCATTTGTTTGTTCCACACTGTATATCCAGTAGCAACGGCTGGAAGTTTTATGCCCCGGGCCACATGGAGGTAAAGTTAATTGGTTTGCAAATCGACTTTTCCGATAAAAGATAAGATAAATTTGTAATTACTTTCGTGATTGGAGTTGAACTAGACCGAATAATAGCTCTGGAGTATCATTTTCTACTTCAAAACTTTGTAAACTACACCATAAACACAAATTGAAAACATGTTCGCTTTGAAAAAAAAGCAATACGGACTTTTACCCGAAATATATGTACGAGGATAGATTCAAAATTATTAGGCAAGCCAGAGTTAGAATCTATGGTTGATCTTTTAACACCAAAGGATTTTTGTGCCAGTCAAAATTAGATGCAAATCAACACATTTTTGTTAGCTTCCATTTTGTATAGGTACATAAATATAGGATGAATAAAAATTCTCGTACATGATTTTCTCGCTTATTTCAAATGATATCTACCGTATTAAATAGCAGTTCCAAAAACTACATAGGTACAACATACTTTTCTTTATGTTGAACATTCCCCATGTTTGTCAGAGTTGGCGATGTATGGTCTGCACAAATTGACAGTATGAAAAAACACCAGAATGAAATAATTTATAAATGAAACCACAAATTGTTTAACAAAGCTACAATAAATTAAAAAGGCAATTTAACTCGAAAAAAGTATATGTCTATGTAAATTTGTGTTGTGGCTATTTTTCAATCAACTATGAGTTAAAAGTTTTCGAAGAAAAGGTGAGAATTTATATTGCTTTGATTATGCTGTGAGTATTGTCATTTAAGCTAAGTTTCAAGGCCAGTCTAAAAAGCATCTTCATCCAACAGTTGGATTCCTACTTTACTTTTTTGTATTCTAAGATTGACTCATAGTACAAGAAACCAATAAGCTCCCACTTCGGAGTGGTAAAAAGTGAAAATAAATATTTTCTTGTTTTGTAGCTATTTATTCAAACACAAAAATTACTACACTTTTAATTATGTTGTTATAACAGTCTTAGTAGAATCAAAATTTAACATCAAAACTAATAATCATTATTAGTTTTGATGTTAACTTTTATCTCAGATTACCATTGTAATCTGAGATAGAAGTTATAATTTTAATGGGAGGGATGTACTTGGTGAATTGACAGCAAATTATCAATATTTGGCTTGAGTTTAGTTGAGTATAACCGTAAATCTCCTCGCTCTGTAATATTTAATCTGCTCCGTTTTTTTGTCAACAAGTTTGCTACTGCACTAAAACTGCGTTCGACAAGATATGACGAAGGAAACGCTATGAGAAATTTTTGCACAATTCCCCACAGTCCTGGATATTTTTTTGGTATTTGTGCCTGCAGCCAAAATGATTGATACCCTCTTTTGAATGCTACTTTGAGCTCCTCATTAGTGCTAAGCTCGAGTAGCTCTTCTTGCAGTACCACAATTTCCACTTCAGTTTCATCATATGGATTTATTATCCATGGTGGTATATCCATCGACAGAATGTCTTCAAATCTGATTTTGAAATCATCATACAGGGCAATTAAATGTTGAACATAACACAATCAAAACTAAGTATTCATTTACGCACTTATAAAGATAAAAAATTAGGACTATCCATACAAAACGCACGCATCACTTAAAAATACTTAAAATCAGATAGTTTAAGAAAGTAAAAAAAATACTGTTATAATTTTCCTTGACCTATGAAATCTTTATTCTTGGAATGGTTCAGAACCTACTGTTTGTGGGTTTGTTTTTCCCGCAGATACAAGTTGCTAACAAATAGATAGGTAGGTACTTACTTTTCCAACCCTGGCAAACAATAATATCAATTTACTTTAATTTTCAAAAGTCTGAAAACTACTTCCGTCACTGGTGAACACTTATATAGGTACACTTTCTTTTTTGAAATTCCGGAAACAACTGAGTAATGTTTATCATTCGCATTCGTATTTATATTAGAGAAAAATCCAACAAGTTCATGCAAGTTTAGACACGACTTTAACTAGGCGGGCGGGAGGCACGGCATCGGCGAGTCTTGACACGCTCTTTCTGAATATGGAATATGCAAGTTCTTACAAAAACAATTGCTGAGCTTCTTATAATATTGTCTGCCTATATTATTGTCTCCCTATATTCATAGGAGAAGTCAAGTCGGGTCACCTAATACATTTTTATAGACCCCCGTTAACGAGTTGTGGACCCCCATTTTTTTCCACGCAAGCGTAGACCCCTGTCGGGGTCCCTTGGACCACTTTGGGAATCAATGGTATAATGCATGCAAGTTGTGATACACTACTCTGCTGAAGGCTGTACGGGCTTCACGTCCGAACCGCGCTCGACACTGCTTCACTGTAATTATCGCATCACATGCGTTCCACTACAGTGGTGAGTCAACGCCCAAGCTCATAGTTGTAATAAATTTTTAAATGACCTTTTCACATTCATTATATTTCGTATACCTTTGTTTTGAATATATTAAACTTAATAATCCTATATATATATATAATTCAAATATATCGGTTGGGCATACAAACATATCACAGTTTACTTATGGTTGGTACCTCGTATGGTTTTTAATATCGAAAATGCATACATGCAGAATACGCCGTTATATCAATAGAACAAATACACAACAGCACAAGTAATCAAATTTCAATCCAGCTTTTTTATTATTGTCTGTTCACTAACAACGTTGATCCTAACCTCACTTCCTATCTTGTGTAGTTTAATCGGTAGTTGACTTTGAAAAAAATCCTCTTGATGCGCTTTAATTAACTAAGAATATTCATTTTCCTTGATAGCTACCAAAGACCAAAAATTTATACTCCATAGATAACCGAAATGTTGTGAAAATCTTCAACCGATCTAATTCTCTCCTAGACCCTTTACCGTACTTTTGACCAGCTCTGCCTATGTAATCTTCTACTTGCCACTTTTGAATTTCAATTTTAAACAACTCCCTTTTTCCATTCAACTCTTGTTTTTTTTTGAGCGCCAGAGCTGTACCCTCTACCAAGGAGACCTGCTCTCCTTACTTCTCTATCTGTGAAACGCAGTCTATCTCCTGACAACAAACCTGTCCTGATTTGGAGTTCTTCACAGGAGTCTTCATGACTGGGTATGGCTACACGCAACTGTCTGTTACTGTGAAATTAATTTGCTGGCGATCAAATTAACCCCGCATGGACACCAACCAGATCGTCGAATTGGTGAGAGGATTGTAGAGGCCCATCTCATCCACGTGGTTCGAGCATTATGTCTAGAATCCCATTTACTTTGATGCTACATATCTTTCACCTGCATTGTATCATCAGCCGGCTTACAGCTTGATAGTCTTTTTGATCCATGAGCGATTATTCAAGTTTAAATCCTCACCTTCTTTATCATTAAATTTATCACGATGATTGATCAATCACGAGACTCTTACAAAAGAACAAGAATACCATGACAGATCATGGTTTCCTAAGATACCCTAAAAGCCAGTGGGGTAGGTAAACTCTTGCAGTTGCCACTCTGCTCTTCCAGAAATGATAATTCTTCCCAAGGATTTTTCCATTCTATTCTCAAAAAGGTCAAACTGTATAAAGCAATGGTTTTTAATGCCGTAAAAATAAATGCCATCTTTTTATTTAGACAAGTACATAATCGACTTCTCCCAAAGGATCAACTTTATATCTATAAAAACGAAAAAAAAACCAAAGGAATGAACTAAACGAAAAACCTCACAGCTTCAAGGCTATGCATCTTTTTGTCATACATCACACGCAACGTTTTCAGGAAGCCTGAGGTCGTGGCCCAATCATAAAACACAAACCTCGCGACATTCCATGTAATTCTACTAGACAGCTTTATGGTGAACTTGTGAATAAAAATGTTTGTACATTGGCGGTACGAAAGTATGTTTGAAAGGTCCAATCTCATGCAAATTGGTTGGATGAAGTACGTTTGTAAGAAAAGGCTGTTAATTCATTGAATAGTGAAGTTAGCAAATAAAGTCACGAATATCGCTTTAATAATATTAAACATATAAGCAAAATGGAAGTATTGGCTGGAACAATCATTATTGATTTGAATAAGGTCAGCTTGTGCTGACGGTAAAATGAGAGAACTGTAAATAATTTTCAGCTGTCTAGCATTTCATAATAATTATCGATTGAGGCTCATTTTTCTTGCTTAATTATTTCAGCAAACAGTGTTTTTAAATAATTTTGGAATAATCGAGCAAATTTTCTCCAGTCTAATTCTATAAATCCCCCAAAAATGTTGCATTTTTCTCCCTTTCTGAGTCTATGAATCTACGCCAATGCCAAGCAGTAATCTAGGACTTGCTGTAACGAAATAAACTGGTAACAAAAACGCCTTTTTTTTGTTCTTTTGATCTTAATGATTAGTAAGGCGAAATTATATCATGTTTAGCAAATAAAAAAGGTTATTATTTATTGACCGATTAACTCAACCGTTCTTTTTGGTTTTATCACGACTCTGGACAAGTCCGGAAGTGATCTTTTAACCTTTTCTGTAAGAGAAATTTCTATTTCACTGGGTGAATTTAGGTTGTTGTTTATCTGTTTATCTTTGGTGTTCCGGTATTAGGTTGACAGCTTTTCGATTCAATCGGCTAAAGAACAGTTAAGAATTTGAACCCTAACTTTTTTGTTTCGTGGTCCACTTGCCAGGCTTTTCGGTTCTGGGTCGACCCCGCGCTTACCAGATATTGAGTTTTTGCAAAATCCTCAACTTCAAAGATCTTTTTGGTGGCTGGTACATACTAGCTTTGAAATATTCAAATTCCCAACAATTGTAATGAAGTGTAGAACGAAAAACACATTTTCGTTCCACATAGACCACTAATTAATTCTCGTTGACATGGTCCCTTGGAGGACGATATAGACCACTTTGAGAATCTCCGATTTAAACAATAGAAATTTACCCTTTCGATTGTTTTTGGCTTATTAGTATAATATCATTACCTCTTCGGTTTTGTTAACTCAAGCTCTTTGATAACATCTAGCGAGAAATCACATAAGAAGTTTGTACCTTCAGTAACTCCAAAATGTCTCGTTAGATTGCTGGGATTCTAAAATCTGATCTGAGTTTGCTTATAAATATTTTCCAGAGCCATCCTCTGAACATGTAGATGTAGTAGAAGATATAGCATTACCTCTAAAGCTGCGATTTGTACCAATATAGGTGATAATTGGTCTGACAACTGTTATATCATTTTCGGTTTCAGACCCCACTTTTTCCCAAAAAGACCGTAGCACGTCCATAGAGCCATAGTTGCCTAAGCAAGGTGTACGTCATTTCATGTGAGTGGTTTGTAATTTATGCTGTAGTAAAAGTAAATATTGCTTTTTTAAATGAAACTGTTTCTTAGTAATTCCACTGTAGTGAAAAATATTAATTATACAGAGTGAAATTTTTATTTTTACAGTTATTAAACACATACATAAAATACCTTATGTATTCAATTTTAATACATTAAAATAAATACTCAAAATGTTCTCCACCTAGTTGTTAGCAATAGCACAGTCTCCTATAGAACTCCTCCTTAACTTTCTTTAAAGTTTGAGGTGAAATATTCTGTATTTCTGTAGTTATCCTCTCTTTGAGGTCTACAATGCTAGTTGGTTGTGTTGCATATACTTTGTTCTTGAGATAACCCCACAGAAAAAAATTTAACGGCGTGAGGTCTGGCGATCTAGCTGGCTACTCAATGGTACTTCGTCGTCTAATCCATTTATTAAGGAAGATTTCATCTAAATAAGTTCTTACCATTAAAGCATAATGAGGTGTTGCCCCGTCTTGCTGGAACCAAACATTTTTATTCGGTAATCTAGGATCTAGAAAAAAACAAAAGATAGGAAGAAATGGCGTCAGATTGCCGAAAAAATATAAGGAAATGAAGGAAGAAAAGGGTATTGAATCACCCCAAAAAAAGGATTTAAAGAGCTTTTTAAAGCGGCGCTTCCCCCTCGGTGGTGTTAAGCCAATATGTATGTATGTAAGCTAGGATCTATTGCGTTGGGATATAAGTTTGCCAACGCAGGAATAACTTCATTTCTAAGCATATTTAAATATTTTTCAGCTATCAAATCTACAGTTCTGTCGGTTTACCTCTCCATTGAATGTGAATGTTGATTCGTCAGAAAAAAGAATGGTACCAAGAGCTATCTTATTTCTGTTCAGCTCACTCACCAATCTTTTGCAGAAATCCATTCTCCGATCTGGATCGTCTTCTGTTAACTCCTGCACAAAAGTTAATTTGTAGGCATGAAGTTTTTCTTTATGAAGACATCTTAGAACAGTTGTATGACTAACATTATTTTCACGGGCAATTTGACGTGTACTTGAAGTTGGATTCTCTTCAACACTTAACAAAATATCCACTTTCACATCATCTTCAACGAAGTGTGGTTTTATTTTCAATGGTTTGATGAAGTCCAAGTTCTCTGAATTGTGCATGAATTTCAGACACAGTACTTTGTGGAATATTAGGCAATTCGGGATACCTGTGATTAAATAAGTTTGCCACTTCAACTTGACTTCTGCAGTTATCCCCGTACCCGATCATCATTAAAATCTCAATTCGGTGAGTCTCAGTTAAATATTTCATTGTTATGTCGACAAGGAAAGAGTGTTTGTCAAAGATTTTACTTTTCCAGTATAAATAAACTGTCAACACATCAACAACTGACAAAATAGAAAATGATCCACATTATTCACCGATTTAAAAAAATCCACATTATTTTTCGATTTTGTCTAATTATTGGCGTTTTCAGGCAATTTTTCACCCTGTATAATTCGTAATCGACCATACATTATTTAGTTTGTTGGAATCGGTTCATTAAGAGGATTTCATAAATATGCAAATATACAGGGTGTTTCATAAAAAAAACAACACCGATTATGGGATACTTGCGTAAATCACCATGTACATTTAAATTTTTGTTCACATAACGCACAACTCAATTCAAAGGTTGACGTGTCTTGGCATTTTTTATAATTTTCTGAAATAATGACATAAAGAATTTTATTCCATAAGGGGTTTCCACACTGTAGATAGATACTCGATATTTAAAATTTCACTATCAGAATGACAGAAGCTACATTTGAATTCTTTGGACACAGTTAGTTTCATTTCAAAAAGTTATATGAGTAGATTCCACAAAGTGAGGTATCTGTATCTGTAAAGTAGGGAGGCTGAGTAGACGCTCATTGCACTTAGGCCACATGTGACCCATTGTACATCCTCCCAAGGAGTTGTACTCCAAGGTGATCGTCCATCCTGTCCTTCCCAGGGAGGTGGACAGGTCACTAGGAGACATCTCCTTTATATCGGTAGGTGTAGGCCAAGACTCACCGAACACACACTCTCTTATTGACGATAACTCTGGAAACTCGCATTAGACATGCCTGACAGTTTCATCTTCCTGCTCACACATATCCCGCATAGAGTTGTGTCCACTAGCCCCATAGTATGGAGGTGTTTCCTCAGTTGACAGTGGCTAGTCAGAAATTCTACTGTTGAACGTAGGTTTTTCCTGGTCATTGCCAAATATTTCTTCGACGCCAGCTTCCCAGGGTCGCCCAGGGTGATCCTGGCATGACTGCATCCTTTGATTTCATCTCATCTCTTAAGGAATTGAGCATGGGTGTAACGTTTGGCTAGTTCCGCAATTGTCGAGGTCGTCAGGCCGTAGGTGTCACTGGGTTCACAAAATAAGGAGCCCCACAGTAAATTCAAGTGACAATTGCA
>CAJUYH010011975.1:0-10498 GCA_910591685.1 Galerucella tenella | reverse complement strand
TTTTTTTCATAAAATCGGAACAGGTCGATAGATATGTTACAACTTCATTATTTTTGACCTTTTCCCAAAAGCTGCGTAGCAATTTACGTTTTCTTGTTCAGTTATTTCGGTTGCGATAGACATAATGACAGTGTCATCAGGGAATGAAAAATGTTTCCACTTTTTCACATCGATGTCATCCCTTTTGATTCGTGCATTGTTAGAATCAGTATGTTGAAGACTTTTTTAAAAGACATATTACAAAATTCTTGGACACCTGCTATTATATCTTTTGCAAAAATAACATCTTTTATCCATTTTTAAAACATACTTTTCTCGTTACACCACATTTAAAAGGTCCTCCTTTAATACTCATAGATTTTATTGGAGTTCGTTCAATAGTTTGATCCGTAAAAATCCCAGAAAAAATATTTGAGCGCCTCGCAGTAAAATATCCTTCTGTGAATTTTTTAAACTCTGTAGACTCCATGTGGGTGGATAATTCCTGCATAACTTGCAAGTATAGTTGCGCTGACTTTGCATAGGGAAAGTGTACTGGTGCCTGGATGCCTAGACATTCCATCATGTTTTCTGGTGCTGATGGATAAGCACATCGGACTAGTCGGGTGATATCCACTCTTGAAGGGTTTCATCACGTCTCTGCTTTCGATTCTTCATCTGAGATTGGTACAAGTGTTCTAGATGTTCGTGACCATATCGCATGTCCAACCTCTTCTTCAGCTGCTCGAAGTCATCTGTTTCTTCAAGAGGTATCGTCTGAAGCACATCCAAGGCATCTCCCCGAAGCACGATGGTCAAGTTCAGTGCCTTCTCCCTGTCGGACCAATTATTCGCTATAGTGGCTGCTTCAAACTGCTTAACATAGTTGATCCACGACATCTTTCCGTCGAACGTTGAGACCTTGACTCGAGCAAGACTGCCAATATCTTTTATCTTTCTATCTTGGGGAGTGCTTCTGGCTTGCAGGGTTTTATTTGCTTGATCTTCTTCTCTTCTGCTGGCATGTCTTGTGTTTTTGAGTCTGCCACTTACCTCTTTAACTCCTGGATTTCCTCTTCCATTGTTGTAATTTTATTCTCAATATAAGATTTTAGAGACGAAATTTTATTTTCGACTTCAGCGGCAATGTCATTTTTCATTGACAAAATATTAGCAGAAATATCGTCCTTCATAGTAGAGATCTCATTCTTCATGGTAGAAATCTTCTCGTCCATATTAGCAGAAATATCGTCCTTCATGGTAGGAATCTTCTCGTCCATGGAGTAGATATTGACGAGATTATGGTGTACGACTCGTCATTGAATAGGAATGTTCCTGGGTCCAAGTCTGCACTTTCCAGTGCTACTTTCAGTCTTTCAACTAATTCAATCTTCTTTCCGGACGTTTCCAACTCGCGATTTTCTAATTCTGCTTTTAGTTCCGTCACACAAACGTGTTCGTCATTGTTTATTAGCTAAAGGAAAAGCTGTAAAAAAAAATTGGCGTGTCGGACGTATTAAAAACCACCATTACGTATATATTAATACAGCGATTTTAGATTTTATTTTAGTTTATCTCGCGTAAAATGTTTATGCCAAAGTTTAAAAAAAAGCAAACGAGGTTGCTATCGTTAATTGGCTATAGGGGAAGCTGTGAAAAAAGATTCGCGTGTCGGACATATTAAAAACCACCCCTATGTACATGTCTACATAGGTATTGTCGATAAATTTTTCAATTTTCACCCGTAAAATCTTTATGCCAAAGTTTAATTGAACCAAACGTGTTTTTTATTGGCTGCGGTTGAGAGCAGAATGTGTAAGAAGTTTAACGTGTCTTACAAATAATAAACCTGCAGCATATTACAGTCTATTCGTTTTTCCACTCGAAAATGTAGAAAATGTTACAACGGTAAGCTATATACTTATTTAATAATATTATTTCCAATAATTTTTAAGCTTCATATGTATTAATTACGAGAATAACTATTTTAATATTCGTATGGTAAGAAGCGAGGTAAGTTCTATAGGGCCTTTCTTCACTTGTGCGAGTTGTGCGAGCGGCGCGCAATTCGCGCGAGGTGCGCGAGCGGTGCGCGGAGTGTGCGTGAAGACAAAAATGCATAAAATACCTTCAGAAGTATAAATAAACATTTTTTTGTTCAATCACACTCCTCACACTTCTCGCACGTACCCGCGCATATACTTCTGCACTTCTTAGGTTTTTTTTTATGCATTTTTGGCTTCATACGCACTCCGAGTTCCGCTCGCGCGCCGCTCGCTTGAGTAGAGTAAAGCCCACAAATACGTCATTATTAATTTTATAAAATTTCGGTACAGATTAATAGTTTTGTCAAAGGTTTTTGACTTATTCTCTCGATATCATCGTTAATAGTAAAATGATAATGAACGTCGTTTGTAAAAATCAATGTAAGTATTTTTGCTGAAGCTCGACGCTAGGTGAATAATAGTCATACTAAAATATTGTTTTATCGAAGATTCACTTTGCCCAACTATGGAAATGGTCAAGTTTTAATTATGACAACTAACTAGAAGCGTTTGCTTCACGAAATACTAAGATGTTTGTGTGCTTTGATGGCTGATGGGCTACCGCTGCGCCGATGTAAATTGAAACGCGCTTTGGGCGCGCTGCGCTTTCCGCGAACCTACGGTAGAGTGAGAGAGACGGAACGGAAGCAAATCGGCGTTCACGTGTTTGTTATGTTTTTCGATATCAGCAAGTCCAGTCTAACAGTTGCTTACAGTTGGACAGCAGCGTTAGTAGATCACACACGAAATTTAGTCAGTGTACCTAGTATTGTTCGACTTTTTCTTTCTAAGTGTTATAATTACTAATAAATCTACTAAACAGACTCGGCATTATAGATAATCACAGTGTTTGTAGTAAGATGACGAATAAAGACACTGAAAAACGTTCTAAGCCAAAAAACAGTTTTGTAGACCGCGTTGCTAAAGCCTTTGCCGACAAAGTAAAACAAATTGAAGACGTCAATTTTGAGAACACAGGCCCAGATTCCTTGGTGAAAGCAGTAAGTATTTTGATATTTACTTCCGTATCAATTTGTCAACAAATCCACGCGAATCATGCTACGTCGGATACTGAATAGAGTAAATTCCATTTGTGAGTGCAAATGACGCGGGTTTCGAAATCTTTTCTCGTTGTAACAAACAAATGCACCGCTGCCGAGTGCGCGCGGGTGCAAGAATATCCGAAGTCTTCCGAGCTCTTAAGCTAAAGCGCGATGAGCGGGTGTACCGCGTGGTGCATGCCGACGAAAGTATGCGGTGTCCAGCAGCATTGGCTCGCGCTTGACGGGACGCTCGTGTGCGGCGGGTTGACCAAACTGCCATCCTCGATCGGGCGTAAGCAGCTGTTTTCGCGAGCCTCGCGCGTGCCGAGCAAAGCCATTGTTTGTTCTAATTCGATCGATACTCTCATTTCTTTTGTTTTTCACTCTTTCCCTATAGTTTGAAAAGACTTCGGTGAAACTCTATAGCAAAGATTTTTCTTCCTTGATCAGGACTCGAACGATGAAATAGGAACGGTATTGATATGTGAGCTTGTGCATATGCGTTGCGTCGATCATACTCGTACACATAGTATAGTATATACAAGTGAACATTAACTGGCGCGCATTCGTATACACTACAGTCACAAGCTGCTCAATGATTTCAAACTATACATTGTATCGTTAAACAATTAAGCTTGGATTTGTAAATATATCGAAGAACTATAACTATAAAAACATATTACTAACAAATTGAAAGTTGCTACATATTTTTTTTCCAATAACGCCTTTTGCATTCCGTTACTATAGGTAGCCGCAAGTGAACAGAAGAAATGCGACCAGGCTATACGATCAAAAATCAAGAATCTGTGGTATTCTCGAGCCTCTGGTTTATATGGCAAGGTAAAAATCCTCTTGGGAGTTGAAAGTAATGATAGTAGAATAGATACATCTGTAAGCAATGAAAGTAATTTTTCTATAAAAAAAAGTCGTTATTTGTGATCAAGACATAATAGTATATTACATATCTAGAGTGGTAAGTGGCATATTACGTGCGAGTAGAACAAGTAATTCTACGAGCATGTAATTGCCCTTACCACTCGAGTTGTGTACTATACTTTATCTACGACGAAATTGATTTTTTTTCTTATTAATTTTATGGAAAAAGTGCTTGTATTTTTTGACGGATTTGTAAGTATTTCTTGCAAATGTCATAAAAACTGCCGGATACAACAAATGACCTATAAATTTTAGTTTTAGTATCAGGAATATTAATAATTATTGATTTTCCTGAATCCTCAATATCCTCCATTTTAATGTTTTTTAATTCTTGTCTACGACAAGCACCAGAAATCCCACAAATTAATATTACCTAAAATTTAAAATAGTACAGTACCTACTAGTTTAAAACTAAAAAAATAGTTATATTAATATACTTTTATTCAAATAGAAATTAAAAATATTTTTTGTAAAAAAAAAAAATAAAAAAATGAAATGCCGCCTGCGGGGTGCGATCCCGGGACCGTGAGACCTCTGGTTTCGAAACCAACGCTTAACCATCTGCGCTGTCAGGCTTCGGTACGAATATTTGCTCTAGCCAAGTACTAATTAAAAATTATTATTTTTATTTTCACACACAACTTGTTGTTCTTACTTTTAATTTTTTCACTGTTTTCTTTTATCTAAAAGTGACGAATTTAATAACTGGGTATTCAGTAGTGACAGACAGCACAAAACACAGTCAGAACTACCAACATAAATTTAGTATTATACTAAAATTTCCTAACGGGTGCATGTAATAACATTACAGCACACTCATTACCGCACACTTGCTGTAAAGTTCAACTTACGCTTTTAGTAAGGAGTTAGATAACTAATGCTTTACATATAAGGAGTAGGTAAAATCGGTTGACAATACGAGTAACAAAAATGTCAATTTAGAACAATCTACTGGAAGTGAAAATGTTGTCCAAGAAGTAAACTTTGCTAATTCGACAAACTCTGATATCGAAATCAACGGCGTTGTTGAGAACGAATTGATTACTAATAAATTACAAAGTGATATTGTATCAAATAAAGTTGATAAAAGTAATTTACAATTATTGAAGAAAACTAATGATTCACTCAGTGGAGGTAGCTCCTACTTGATCATAGATTCTGATATCGGAATTGGTGAAACTATTGAAAGAAAATAGATTATTCAAGGATCACAAAGTGATTTTATTGGTGAAGATTCAAATGAATCGTTTTTCAGTTCAAACTTATATGGTAACATAAAATCTCTCTTAAGAGGTAAAAATAACATACATACAAACGCAGATAAATCTGTGGTTAATGGAAATAAAGTTGGTAAAAATAATATTTCATTAGATAAAAAAATTTTCGTCGATGAAAATAAAATAAAGTCATCGTATAGTCCGAATGCTGAAATATTAATTAGTACCGAGAAAGAGAGCAGTAATTTTTTTGGTGCCAACTTTAATTTGGAGCATCCTTTCAAACATGCAAATGGTTCTAGTGCTGATGAAGTTAATTCCGTTCGCTCGCTACATTCCGGTGTCGAAGCCGATGATACTATTGAGAAAAACTCAATTCATGAAATTATACTAAGTAATGATAATAACATGGTTGTTGAAAATGGCGCTTCTCAGGCAGAGTCGGTTTATTAAAATTCCGATGTTGAAAATACCGAAGTCTTGTCTGATCCTGATGCGGTATTTGATGGAAAAAATTATTATAAAAAAATATCTATTTTTGGCGACGGCAATTGCTTATTCCGCTGTTGCTCTGTCATTAGCTATGGTCACGAAGAAAATTACGATGAAATACGGAAATCTATAGTAAAATATGTCATGGGAAAATTGGAAAAATGAATGTCCAACTCTAAAGTATTCTAATCCAAAGGTCTTCTACAGAGGGAAAAATCACTATAAGACTTGGATGTCTAGAGACCGCGAATAGGGCACATTGTACGAAGCTGGGGTTTTCGTTCGAAAAGAGAAATTGAATGTTCAAGTTTTTGTAGAAACAGATAAAAAAGATAAGAAAAAAATTAGGAAAGTTGATGGAAACATCAATAATAAAAACGATGACGTGTGTCATTATTTATTATTAACTGAAGGTCTTACTGATGGACACTGGGTAATTTTGGAAAAAATGAATTCAGACATCTGTCTAGAAAAAAATAATGTACTTCCTATTAGTCCCGTCAATACGTCGGTCGAATCCGACATACAGGCGATAAGTACAGCAAGTGCTCTTGATTTTTTTTGTGCTGGCTCAGCAAACACTGAACAGGATACAGCTAGAGTAGAAATGGCAAAAAAAGAAGAATTTTTTGATACTCAAAAAGACAATGCACAAGAACTAGCAAATGCCGATACAATTAATCGTAAAGCCAAAAAAGATGACTCAGGTTGTGTCATAGATGATATTGATGATAGTCATGTTTCAGGATTTGAGTTACCAATTACCGGGAGTAAAGATTTAGAAAAAATGTGCGAGGAAACCGAGAATCAAATAAGTAATAAAAAAACCAATTACACTCATGATATCGGAACAGTTGAGATACCTTCGTCTTTCTTAAAAAATAATCTGGGATATTTAGACGATAACAGAGTCAGGAAAGCTATAGAAGAGATTCTTTCACGGGATCTTATGTGTAGTTGTTTGTTGAGTTTTTATGGTGGTATCCGAAAAAATATGCTGGACACAGTGACTTATGCCACATGTGCATACGTGGAACATAGCGCGCTTTTTAAATTTAAAATTCACCATACAAATAAACCAACAGCTGTTTTGCAAGTTATTTCAACAGATGAAGTGAAGTATGTCCATGACATAAAAATGATGAAAATCCGATACAAACAGCTGAGAGGAGATGAAAGAAAAGCTTGGGCTGAGCAAGCATCAAATGTAGGTGTTCAAAAGTTTGTTGATGCAGTGATTTTGAAATCTGATGAAGGTGTGATGAATGATGGAAATATGCAGGATATCAGGAGATCATCTGTAGTATACAAAGCTGTATCGGAACAGACAACAAATCAACGCTTTAAATTAAAATCATTAGATTTGAGGGATCTTATTGAAATGCAGATCCAACATCAAAAAAGGAAGGATCCTTTTTTGAGATTGGTGTCGGTTCCAATCACTGCGATTATGCAAGCTCAACAAGAGCTTTATTTATTGAAAACATTGCTAGATAATAAAGAAACTAAAAATATAATACGAGTAGTTCATATTGATGCGACTGGTTCTATTGCTCGCAAGCCTCAAGATGTAGAATGCAAAAGAATTTACTACTATTGTATGTTGATAAGACACGATAATTATATTGTGAAATTGAGTTATATGATAACATCTGAGCACGGCGTTAAATCTATAAAGCATTGGTTAAGTGAATTTAAATAATTTACTATGGAGACATTGCACAAGTGGCCAGTAATTAAATGTGCTGTTACTGATTGGTCTTGGGTTAATCTTCATTCTATATCCGAAGAATGGAACAAATTGGCTTTATTGGCTTATTTAATACTGTTATACGATTTTTGTCATAACGGGAAGGAGCTTCCACCGGAACTTGTACATATCAAAAATTGCTGCGCTCACTTTGATAATACTGTGTCCAAATCGATAAAACAAAATTTCAAGCTATTTATTTTCAACAAATTTGATGGCCCAGATAAACAAAAATATGAGAAGCGAGTAAAAAATGTCTTAGTAGATTGTGTTTCGTTACTAATTTTATCGAAAAACATGAAAGATATGGATAGAATATTTAAAAGCATATGCTCAGTACTGTCAAGTCCAGAAAAAGAAAATGCCAGCAAAGGCATCCTAGAACTGGGACTGTCAAACATGGACATGGATACAAATGAAAAGAGCGAGTTAAATGACGAAGTTCACGAAGACTTCGAAGAAATGTCAAGTGAAAACGACAAAACTCATGACAAAGCTATGTACAAACAGTCATCCTTTTATATACATTACAAAAAAATTTACGACACTTTCACGCATCTCAATACTGACACACTCAAACGTCCTGTTTCAAACATATATTTTGCCCCAGCATTTTTGAAACATTTACTCAAACAATGGATGCCGTACGTTGTCTTATGGAGTGGATTGGACTTAGATGTCATTGATATAGATTTAACACGATTGAGTAACGCGTATATAGAAAGCGCGACAAAGGTTCTGAAAGATAAAGTTTTAAAAGGAAACTCAAAGTTATCTATTGGAGATGTAGTCCGTGCACTGGATAATGATCGCCTGAATACTGCCGGATTGGTAAAAATTGGCGCTTAGGTGAAAGGTACCACATTGTCGATCGAAAAACCGAAGTATCCAGATCTTATCTCAAATTCAAATCTTTGCGACGTTTGGGATAAGAAATCAGCTCCAGATTTGACAATTGAAAAAAATCAAGAAAGTAAGGAAAGGACACTTTCAAGCTCCAACAATTCACGAAGAGGTCGAACAAATAAAGAAAGCTAACAAAGGCAATGAAATCGCGAAAAAAAAGATGCAAAAGGCAAAAAAAATTAAAGCAAAGCCAAAAATAAACAAAAATTTACTAGAAAAAGCTGTTGAACAAAAGCTAATAAGTAAAAATGGTAAGCTAAAAAAAACGTATGCTTTAGAAAAAACATTACAAGTGGACAATATTGATGATAACGAAATTTCGATACATAATTTCGATGCTGATCCTGAAGAAGAGCGCATAAGGAACGATAGTAAGCTAAAAAAGACTTATGCCAAAATTGCTGGAAAAACAATGAAAGTCGACGGTATTAACGAAATTTCAAGTGAATTACAAGTGAAAAACATGAATGAAACTAATGAAAAAAATAAAAGAAAAAGATTGGTCGACGTTGATGATCGTGTATCTAAAGTGTTATTGAATGAAGCTCCATGTTCTGGGTCGTCAGTGGATAAGCCACAAAAATTCGAAAATGGAGTAGTTACTGATCCACGTTATTATTTCCAGTCTTCATCTTGCCTTATGCCCGTCAGTAAATATAAAAACAAAAAAATAATTGCTTTGAACACTTTCGAATTGAGAGCAAGAGAGTTCCGCACTCTTCGCGAAAATATATGGATCAACGGTTTAGTCATCGACTCATTTGTGACAGACAACGCTCATAGACAAATGGGACGGAATCACTTATGTTCCAACCGATTGTACGTCGATAATAATTGGCGAATTGAGCGGCAAGCGCATATGTTCGAGTAGAGGAATGAGCAAAAAGAATTTCGCAGTTGAAAATTTAATTATAATGCCATATCTTCTCCATAGCCATTGGCGTCTATTCGTAGCAGATGTAAAAGGAGAGAAAGTCGGGGTTTTGGATCCGTATGGAAAAAATAATGATTTAGACAGATCTTTAAAAGCGTTCGTACACTTTGTCAACTCTTCTCAAACATCTTTTTCCATATTGAAGAATATAGAGTGGAAAGTATGGGATTTGGGAGAACGGCCCTATCAGTCTACAAATGATGGACATAGTTGCGGAGCCTATGTTATGTTTTATATAGAACGTTTAGGTTCCAAAAAATATTTGACCAGCTCGTTTAATGCAAACAAATTTCGACTGGAAGTAGCGCGTACTTTATTATTACGTTCAGAAAATATGGAAAATATATGTATGTATTGTTCGTCAGACATTAAAACTGATTTTATAAAATGTCGAACGTGTGATCGTAAATGTGAAACTCGATGCTTGAAGTACAACGAGGTTAATACTGATGATGAATTCAAAGATGATGTTATAAAGCTACTTAAAAAAAATAGATAAGAGCTCGTCGTTTACGTGTAGATTATGTGAGAAAAGATTATGCATAAATAATATGTTTTTTTTTTGTAAATCAGAAGGAGCAATATAATGTACAGATTTTTATAGTGAATAAACTAGAAGCGTTAAGTTGATCAGCGGATCATACGTAATATGAAAGAATGTAATTTTTTTAAATATGCGTCGTTGTTATAAAATGCTGTATATAAAATCTCGACTTATTTTTCATAATTAGAAATTATAGATGAATAAAATTTTGATTCAATGTCTTCTCTTTGCTATTATTAGCCATTCACAAACCATATTGATCGATTCTACTTTGAATACCTCAAGGAATGTGATACACGGAACGTGCATTTCCAGTATATTGCTATATTGGAAAAACTAATTTTGTTTGTTCCGCACTCGCAATTTCTTGACACATTTTTCTTCACCCAAATTAATGATGACTGCACGAATAATAACAGGTATGATATAATTATGAGCGTAAAACAAAAATTTTTGCTTCAAGCGCTATGAAAATAGAGGTGTAGGGGTAGTTTTTAATATGTCTGATACACGAAACTTCAATCACAACTTCCCCTATAGCCAATTAACAATAGAATCCCCGTTTGCTTTCATAAAACTTTGGCATAAACATTTTACGCGATAAAAACTAAAATAATATCTAAAAGCGCCGTATAAATATATACGTGGGGGT
>CAJUYH010011974.1:0-10498 GCA_910591685.1 Galerucella tenella | reverse complement strand
ACTGCATTTGCATCATGGGTGATACAATTAGATATAATCACTAAACTTTTGTGAGATAACTCATTATTATTTTTAAAATATACTACAACCGGGAATATAGTCGATTGATTATTATTCCAGTGGAATCCGGGTGCCGCATTTTGTATAACAAATTTGTAATTTTCGGCAAAATCACAAACTACAAGAAACTCGTTGATTTGCAAGGAGTTTTTGAGAGATCTCATGAAATTGCTTTGTGATTTTGCAATAAATGCATGAGGCAAAAGTTCAGTAATTTTAGAGCAAAAATCGTCAATAAATTCTGTTGAACATGTGGTGAATGTCTCAAGGCTTGTTCGAGGATTAGAAATCCAGCATTGATAAGTCAAATCATCAATATTATTCTCTTCAAAAATACTGTTGAGTAGAGTTTCAAGAACTCCTATTTCCGGACAGTTTTTACATTTTCTGAAATAGCATTCCGTTGATGGATTCTTGCAAATAATCATTCTTAAGCAATCATTATATTCTTTCAAAGGTGTTGCGAGATTGTCAGTTAAAATTGGTAAATTACAACCTAAAAATAATTGTAAAAATATATGAGATCGAATAAACTTTTTTGAGAAAAACAATTGAAATGTCGTAACTGTATGTTTCATTCTTTTATAATACTTGCCTAACATCATAAGTTTTGTGTTTTGATGGATTGAACAAACACAGACAGTATGCGTACCACCAGATCCTGCGAGTACGCAGTGCTTAGGACGCAAGGATGCAAACATGGAGAATCCAATTTTGCATTCTGGATATTCGATTTTGAATAACTCATACAATTCACGCAGATTCGAAAGAATAAGTTTTTTTTGAACATGTTCGCGTATGCCTTGACTATTTCGAATAGAAACAAAATCTTTCATGCCTGCCATACTAACACTTGTTTCATCATCAACATAGAATTTCAAAACTTTCGATTTCATTTCATCAGATAGAGGTCGACCTAAGATTATAAATTTAATTGTAAAGAAATAAAATTATTAAATGATACTGTGTCATCCTTGGAGAAGATGGTTTTAGTTACCTGGTTTTGATTCTGGCATTGATAATATTCCATGTTTTTCTCTGAGAGACTTTGCGACGTCTGCCATGTTTCTTGTTGCATCCATAACTTTGCAAACTTTATACACACTCCAATTTTGTGGTAACAAAGTAAGAATTTGGATTTTTTCATTTTTTGTTGTATCTTTATTGTGATATTTAATTTTTAACGTATCGATCATATTTAAAAACTCTAGTGAATGTATTTGATCGTTCCAATCTTCTTCTAGGCCGACCGCAGTTGACAAATAGGTATTAACATTACTGATTTTGTTTTTTAAATATGTTTGCTTAGTTAATTTACAACTAGGTATTGGAGACTGATTTAATAATTTTAAGGCATCATTAACAATAGGCAACTGAGTGTCGATGCTTAGTTGAGAGAGGCTACTAAGCTGGGATGCAGTATCTTGACTAGACACTGTATCTATTCCTGTAAAATATGCAATATAAACTTCACTTCGAAAAAAAGCAGTTTTATAATATTGAAATTGAATTGATCCATAAAAGAATTATGTTTTGTCTAATACCTGAGAGAGTACGTTCAGAAGATTTGTCATATACAATATTAACATCTTCAACGTCATAATCGACGTCATTATCATTGCTTTCAGAAACATCTTTTCCTTTTTCAACACAATTAATTTTTTTTCTGCAGTCTGTACACAGATAATCCTTACAACTTAAATTATGATTCACTTGCAAATTTGCAGAAGCTAGCCTCAAACCTTTCTTTACTCTGTGATTTTCTAAATTGAATGGATTGCAGCAAATATTAAATTTTCCGTAAGGTGTCATGGCGTAACACAAAACAATAACTTTCGTTTATTTACTACATCACAATTCAATCACCATTCTTTTACTCTTGTACGTCCGTTCGGCGCGTCTCGGCACTCCTCGGGTATTCTCGTGCGGAGTGGATGCTTCTGAAACATTCTCGCACGACCTTCTAATGTTTTTTTTCGTTCTGGATCCTTCTTGAATATTCAAAGTTGTTGTTTTCGTGATGTTTCCGTTATATTATTATAATACAGTAACTCCCAAAGGTTATTAATATATTTAAACAGACATAACAGGAACTCAAAAATTCCTTTGCGTGATTCCAAACAAAGATGGATCTTTGATATTGAGATTTATTTCAAGCTCAAATGAAAATCATATATAGATAAATTATTTTTACGACTTCCGATTACCTTATTTTGTAACTTTTTAGTATTATTATGTCTAATAAGACATTGTAAAAATAAGACATTAATAATAATATTTAAAGTTTAACAAAAAAAAAAATACATCAATTTTCAAAATTAAAAAAAAAATAGAAAGAATTGTTTCCCCACGATGAAACTAGGCTCAAAATTTGTGGGATAGACAGTCGTATTTTTGCAATTTTTTGAAAAAAAATCGATCAATACACTCAAATCAAAAAAAAAGATTTTGATCTTAAAAATAAAAAAAGTTCAACAAAATAGCTTTTGGTATTTTTTTGCATTGCGTTTTCAAAAAGTACATTTAAACACACACAGTTTGGAAAAAAAAAAATTAAAATTGAGGTATTTTGCAAATAGTTATAGGCATTTAAAAAAAAAAGTATTAAAATTTTCAAAAATTCATATCTCATAAACGGTTGGACAAAAAAATTTGAAAAAAATCAGGGAAGCTTTTTTCACATAATGAAAAAAGATAGTCAAATTTCAGCTAAATCAAAAATGTGAATTTTCGCATTAGGTCGAGTTGGCATGGAATGCCCCATATATAAAATTAAATTTATACGTTCATTCTTATCTGAACATTAGTGTGTATTTTCTATTTTTCTTAAGTTATATTGGAAAAAAGATGTGGAAAGAAGAGTAGAGTGGTGTGTTCAGTATATCTATAACGGGATATATTTTGTATCGTTTCCTGTTACCTTCAGGATGTTTTGGTTGAGCGGAGTGAAATTTAAGGTGCTCTCTTATTCCTGTATATTTAAAGTGATAAGCTACTATCGGCCAGTGGTGCTATGGATTGTGTACCATGTCATTATGTGTTCTGTAGCCGCGAGTGTTCTGTGAGTGATATTGCGAGAGAGATTGTGAGGATATGAGCAATGTACAAGATTATAACGTACGTTTAGTATTGTACTTATCTGTTTATTATTTATTTGTTCGTTAGTTTCTATTTAACTGTTGATTGTAGTGAGTGCGTAGGGTTGCAAATCGGTACAACCCTTACGAGTTTGTATGTTGTGAAGATAAGGTGATCATTATGGCCTGTTTCACTTCTCAGGGCCTTGGTATGGCGCGGGAGGGCGAGCAGGTAAGATTTTCCTCCTGTGTTTTCCCTATTATTGTTCTTGTATATATTGTGATGCGGTGGATTTTTTTCCACCCATCACGATGCTTTAAATTTGAGCCTACAATTAAGGCTACGATGTGAAAAGAAAACATATTGTAAAATTAGCATAAGAAAAAGAAAGTGTAAGTGAGTGAAAATGAAAGTGAAAAGAATACTAAAAATGTTTCCCTACACGGTGATCATCACGAAGAATACCAGCACCAGGTCTGGGCAGCAGCAGAGTGAGTCCGATTCATAAAGTTTAATTTAAAGAAAGCGAAGTGAAGCAAGGAAATAAGCCAAAGAGGAAGTAGTAATTAAATACGGAAAAAGACAAACAAAATACTTACAGAATTAGATGAAGGAGAAGAAGAAGATGGGTGTTTGGCACCGTGCATGATGATGATGGGAAGCTGAAAAAAAACTCGAAAAACGACACGACACTACACTACACTCAAGCTCACTTTTCAACATCAACAACATTGATGGTCGCCAAGTATTGTGGCGCCATTAGTGCAGGTTAGTGTATTGTAGAGACGCCTTGGGCAGTGACGACGACCAATGAGACGTGGATATCTGAATTAATTACTAGTTGATGTCTCCCGCTGCATACAAATCATGCGGCGTGGGTATTACTAATAAATGAGAAAAGATTATGTGACGAAGAGAGAAACAGAAATGGGGGCAGGCACCTCAGTCGAAACACAAACAAATTGATGACCAATCACCATCCGGAAAATGAATATACCCTTATTCTTGAATCCCGCCACTTGTATAATTGACCGACAGGTGGGGGACAAAAAAACATCACCCAAAAGAGACAACTTGACGTCTGACACGGATAGAAGATTACTAAGCAGGATCTAGCTAATCAGTCATCTATAAAAATGGCTAAAATCCGGGAATTGGTGAAAAATGGGAGTAACTTTGCTGTTGTCGACCAAGAAAAAGACGCTAGACATTTTGGACACCACTTCCACTTTGGACCGACTCGAGTAAGGTTGTGCGTGTGACAAAGTACCAAAAAAGTGACCAAAGAGTATAATTATAGCAGTGAATTTGCAAGTTAATACAATAAAAGTACTTGTATTGAGAATAAGTAGAAAGTGTTGGGTGAACGAAAATATTGTCATGAATCTAGTGTGGTATATGAGAGATCTGCTAGAGATTTGTAAGTAAGTTTAACAACTGGATTCTGAAAGCGTCGCTAGCCACGAGGCATAATAGCACGCGGCGAGACAACAGCCATTTTGTTAACTAGCAAAATTTACAGCGCAACAATCTTAAAAAAAAATCCGTGGTTTAGTCAATTATCAATATTATTCATTTCGAATATTATTTAAAATATAGTTTGTTGAATACTTACTTTCCGGAATTTATTATTATCTTTTTATGAAACGTGTAATTATTATTTGTGATCGTTAATGCATAATTAATGTAAGTGTGATGTAAATGACGCCATGCGTCTTTGATGAAAATTTAGGAATTTAATTCTCATTATTGTTCAATTAATATATAAAACAATATCGATACGCATTGCTGTAGGCCCATCATTCCTATGGCCTATAAATCATAGAACAGTTAAAAGAGGTTGTAAAAAGAAAGTATAAATTTATCATTTGATGAGAAACGTTATTAGTTTATGAGAACAGTTATTTTCAAATTGAGCCACCTGGCGCAATTGTTATTACCGTGATTTTATATTGTATATTTTCTTTTACTTATTGTACGAATCATAATTATTGTCATTCTACTTTCTTTTCATTATTAACTAATAACTATGCGGATAAATCTTTCTTTTGTTAAATCATATTATATTGACGTTTTCTGCTGCACTATCTGGAAGTGCTATCGAATAAAATAACATTTATCATTTTGATAAGATAACCGTGAGCGTATCAATTCTGGATTGGTTGGGCATTGAAGATGTTCAAAATACTAATAATGTACAGTTACATTCACTAACTTCCGACTAAATATATAATCAGAAAATAATTCAACACTTGACGAACGGTTTTACAATACTTGGATTATATTAATACTTATATTGAGTTGTCCAAAACAGAAAGAATAATATAATTATTCACCAACAAGTACAAATTATAATGATGTGTGTCGACAATGCACGCTGTCGCGTTCTGCCGACCAAGTGAGAAAAATTATAAAAAATGAGATTAACCAAAAAATATAATTATAAGTCGTTGACACGTATGATGAATAATTCAGATGAATTGTTGAAGTGACACTGAGTTTAATGATGTTTGCGATTATTAATCATTTTGAGTGCAAGCCTAGCGCGCGGCCAAGATTGCGTCACTACGCGTTATTGAATAGTACCAATGAGCTAATTCTAATTAGACTATAATTAGAATATACTATAATTAGAATAATTACATGTGAGTTCACCGACAATAATAACGAGTCCTGGTTTTGCGCAATCACTTCAGTCAGGAATTGATAAGGGTGAGCACTGAATTTGCACGATTGAGTTTTCCACAAACGAAACGACGTGAGTTGAAGTTGATTATAATTAGGTGAGTCGATACAAAATTGTCACGTGTGCTTTCCACTTCGGATGAACGAACAATGAGGAAGAGAAATTGGCAGTGAATGCGGATGTGAGCTTGACTTAAGACACTGAAGACCTCCTGCGGTGAATTATACCAAGTTCACGGCCAAACGTCTCAACCAATGAGACGCCCAGCTGGGTCCCAGTTCATGCCCTATTGGTCCAGAGTGAGCGCTCCTTGAGACAATTCGCATGTGACTGAGTTGAGTTACCGACGGATCTCAATCAAATATTGAGTAGATGATTGATTGATGCTGACCTCTCACCATCACAAACTTGAGTTAACCGGACTGAACAGTATAATCAGTGAAAACTGAACACATTTACTATAAATTACATTTCTCTCCATTTTGTTGGTAATCCAAACTTACTATTTTTTCTGCTATCTTTAAGCATCAGTTTGTACTAGTTATTGAAGACAAATTATGATGACATCCCTAGGATTACGAGCATTAGTAATAGTTTGGTCATTTGCCGGAATTATCACCTATCACAGGTAAAATGACGCTGAAGGCGTGGAAATTTGAGGGACTAAATCTAAGCGCCTTCACAATATATATATGTTTATTTTTGTGTGTCTTTTTTGTGTAGGGGAGTAGAGGAATGAGCGTTTCAGCCAGTGGGAGCCAAAATTATGAGGTGGAGGAGATTGAACTGGCCGCGGTGTCCCTGAACCGCGGGATAGTTTGCTGTGGGGGAAGGTGTGGCTATGTATCGTCTGTGTTCCCTGGCCTGAAGGTAATTAGAGATAGTGGGACTCGTGTGTGGCGAAGTTGCCCTTTCGTCATTTCCTATTTCTTCTAGAGCTGGTATATTGGTTGGAGATCGCCTCATGGAGTGGCGCTGGATGCTGCGTCTGTTGAAGTCTGTGTACGTAAGTCTGGAATGATGCTCGGTTATTTGTATGTGTATATTCTTGTTGTTGTCATTATAATTATTACTATGTTTTTTACTTTTCATCACTTAGTGATAAGAAAATATTGGTTTCGTCCGATTTGAAAACGCCAAAATAACGCATGTAATCGCATTTTGCAACAATAATAACTGGAATAACGGATAAAAAAACTTAATATTAATGTTTAATGAATTGCCTCCTTGAATAATATAAAAAAAAATTTCATGTTTTTGACGGTGACGTACATGAAAAACGTGTTTTTCGGCGGGCGTATGGACGAATATTTTATTTAGATAGTGGGAGTATCTCGAAAACTGCTGGAGCAAACAAGTTAAAAATTTATAAGGAGGTAATTGTTATCGAGCAAACAATAAATTGTTATGTTAAATATTGTTTCGATTTTCTGTTCGCCGTAAAATAACAATTATATGCATTTTCGAAAGGAATGTGCATATTCTATAGAATATATGTGACGAAAAACATAGAAGCCACGTGATATCAGGAGTGGCTTGATAAAAAAGTCTGAAATTTTGAACATAGCATAAGAATGTTCAGGCAGTCATAAGTTGTTATGGCTCATTTCGACCGGACGTTTATATCGTGAAAAAATGACGATTATATCTATCTATTGTGGGAAAATTACAAAATTACTCAAACAGTATTTGTACAAAAATAATATCTATAATAAATATATACACGCAATTTTCATCAGCAAATCAAACTTGTATAAATAAATGAACGAATAAATTAACAAATGAAGAGAAAAAATATTATTATTTCATGAATTTTCACTATAAAACTTTTCCTTACTTTTCATCACTTAGTTTTTTTTTGTCTACAGATATTGCAATTATCGTTATATATATATATATATATATTCATTTATTTCGCTTGTGGAAAATTAAACAAATAATTAAATAAATAACTTTATCATTCATGTATCATCGGGAAAATAAATAAACAAGTAAATCATTGGAAAAAAATATGAACAATGCGAAGTTAAATCAAAAAAATCAGCGAAAAAATTATTTCGTGAATTAACAAATGCACAGAAAATGTATTATTATTTCATGAATTTCCACAATAAATTTAATTTATTCATAAATATGTATTTCTCTCACAATTCATTATTCTATATTTCAAATCAAATTTTTTCATTAAAGATGTTATGGGAATGTCCACTTTATTATAGACGTCACAGTTAAAATCGCCCATTAATAGAACTTGTGTATTCATATGAGCTGACATATCCTCAATGGTCTTTTCAAACAAACTCATTTTTACTTTTGGTGATTTATATCCGACAATTATCGTTATTTCATTGATGCTTATACACGCCATGTCAATATGACCTATATATTCATTTTTCTCATTTCTCTCCTCTATTTCAACTTTATGTTCCAATGACAATTCGTGAAGGGCTATTTCTTTTATGAAAATCATGATTCCTCTACTGGCTTTTCTTTCTTTGAAATCTTTATCAGATCTATAGAATAATTCGAATCCAGGTATAGCTATAATATCTGGATATATTGTGCCGGTTTCAGCGGAAACGAAAATTTATGGTTCTTGATACCATCCATCAGAAACAATATTCTCTATATTCTTTCTTAGTGATCGAACATTATGGAATATTATACTCAATTTACTTGAATCAAATATATTATCAGTGAATGTGTGAAGCATTTTATCTTGCTCCAATCTTTTCATCTCTGTCATTACAGTGTCATTCACTTTTGGCGGTATCGGTGGAGTGAATTTTCCAATAATGAATAAACCATGCAAATTTGTAACTCGACTCAAATCTACATAAAGAAGGCATCTTGTCATACGTTGTTTTCGCGACAAATCAATGCATATCTCGAAATATGTTTGCCCCTGAGACTTATAAATTGTTATTGCTTCTGGCGGAACAATAGAAAACTGATTCCTTGAAACCTCCACATTATACTTAAGAATAATTGGGACTATATGCTTTAATAGTGGCACCCAATGAATTGGAATATCATACAACTTAGCGTATTCATGATATCTATTTTTCAATTTATTTCCTACTCGTTCATTATTAAAGTCAATTCAAAGAATGAATGGATTGTTAGATTCATTGAATGTTATTTTTTTCAACACGCCGCAAGCACCATTTACTAAACCGTCTTCCACATCTAAGTTACAAATCAACATATATTTAATATCTATTTTTAATATAAGTTAGTACATCAAGCCTCCAGTATCAATAGATTTTTTTTCTTTCAATAAATTCAATATTTCATGTTTTTGGTCATTATGTATTTTATCTTTTATATCATCAAATGTTATTGATATGTATTCCGTACCAATGTGATTTTTCATTTTTGCTTCATTATATTCGTTTACACGAGCATTTGTAGCATAAAGTCTTATTGCAGAATTTGGTATTTCTGATTTCGCAATAATTCTGCTTTCTATTAATTTCATATCTTCATTTGTCATTTGTCCGATAGCTAAATTATTCAATGCAGTTATAAAGTCTATTTCATCTTTTTATCTCATTATTTCCGTGAGTGGAAAATATTCAAATAATGACCATAGGGGCGAGTCAACAAATTCATTCAAATTTGTCGTCGATGCATTCAGAAACACAAACCTATCCATAACCGGTGGCAATTGTTGTAAATCACCAACAATAATGACTGATATGCCACCAAATGGGTGGAATTAATACACATAATTGGTTGTAGTCTTGGATCAACGCACGATAGTACTTTTGCACCAACGATCGATACTTTATCAATAATCAACACTGTCAAGTGGAATAGTTTCTCACGTATTGAATTAGCAGTATCAGCCGATAAATCTGCAATTTGATCACCACATTGATTATTAGGTAAACTGAATGCTGCATGTAATGTTTGCCCTTCTATATTATGTGATGCTTTTCCAGAAGGTGCGCATAACAATACATGAATAATATCAATCAATTCTCCAGGTAGACTGTTGTAGTAAAAATTAATACTTTGATAAATAGCATTGATAACTGTACTTTTACCAACTTCGGCTGAGCCACCCATAAAAATATGGGATGGCGTTTGTTTACTCCTCATCAAATGCAATACATGCATCACAATTTTCCTCTGTTTGGTATTTAATGATTGCATTTTTTTATGAAACTCTTCTTGTGATATAACTGTAGATATAGTAAATCTAACTTATTTCGATTTTTCGGGCTTATTCATCTCAGCTTGAATTAATATATCCGATTTGTCGTCCTAATTTAATTGGTTACGTTCAAAATTTTCTGTTTCTTCAGTGTCGGCATTGCATATTCGATTATACACTTTTTCGAGAGCGTCATCGAGTAAATGTTCACTTATAATACAATATTTCCCTTGATTCGCTTCGATTATTGGTATATTATTTATATATAAGGTTGTCAAATATCTCCCTTCCGCCTTTTTGTCTTTTGAATTTCGCGGCTATGTACAAAGCGCTACAGAGGTCGTATCTGGCAATACTATACATAATTTGAAAGGTCTTGACACATCCTTCAAAACGACGCTATGCATGATTAGTTTGGATATTGCGTTCAACAGTTATAGACGTGTAAACATGGAGTTCACTAACGCCGAAATTCGCGCTATTTTAAAGTTTTCCTTCGTTAAAGGCAAATC
>CAJUYH010011973.1:5956-16455 GCA_910591685.1 Galerucella tenella | reverse complement strand
CAAAGCCCTACACAACGCCCCCTTTTTTTCTGGGTCTCTTACCGCCCCCCTTTAGGCCTGCAGCGCCCACAAGGGGGCGCTATCGCCCACGTTGGGAAAGACTGTGCATAAACTATAGGACTAAACAGCTTTCTTCAGGTGAAAAATATGCTGTCTGGAAAAGTTTGCACCATATGTGAATATTCTTCAATGTTATTGTTACGACAATAATTTTTTCAATAATGTTTATGAGAAGTTTAGATAGCTAAGAACATGGTGCGCAAATGCCAGATGTCAAGTTCATCCATTCGTATACAAAGTGACCAGAAACTGTTACTTTCCACCAACTTGTAGGACAATAAACCGGTTCAAACATTTCACATTAGAATACTTATATCAGTTTCTATTTACTATTATCAACATAAATATTCTTCAGGAATAGCTAACCGATATGGTATTTGCGAGAATGTAACAAAAATGTGTTACTGGCAACAATAATGTATCATCAGCAATTCCCTGATTACGTAATAGTGATAGATGACGTCACGGTGCCACTGGTCAATAATTTTAAATAGGACCTTATGGCAAGTGATATCTCGTTTGACGGATGAATTAAATAAATACCAAAATTATTATTTCACATATAATGAAGATTTTTAATTAATTTATTGGTATTTGCTGCTTTGCAAAGTTTTTCTAAATAGCTTAAATATTTAATTTTATTATTGTTTAACGAGACGTTTAAGAGTTTACATAGGCAAAATGGCACGTACTCAAGCCGACAAAGTAGCAGCTATCTTAATAATTGGTGAATCTAGAAAGAATCTCCATGAAGCGGAACGTTTATTTAATGAGAAATGCCCAGATAGCCCTATCTCGAGAACTTATTTGAGGGAGCTTCTTCACAAGTTTGAAGCAACAGGTAGTGTTCAAGATGCCAAACGATCTGATCGACCAACATTTAGTGATGATAAAAAAATTTATATAGTTGCTGAAATGGTAGTAAACCCTAATTCATCTTCAACTAAAGTTGCGTCTATCTGCGAAGTGAGTAAAAGTACAGTAAAGAGAGTGTTGGCTGAAAATAAATTCCATCCATACAAGTTAAAAATGGTAAACTACCTTTCGGATGACGACCCCGACAGAAGACTCGAATTCTGTGAATGTTTGACAAATAAAATTAGTCACTACCCACATTACACGAAAACAATTTGTTTAAGTGACGAAAATACTTTTTGCCTCAATGGAAATGTGAATACACAAAATGTGAGGTATTGGAGTGACACAAATCCTCACACCTTTCGTGAACAACATACCCAATTTCCAGGATAAGTCAATGTTTAGGCAGGTATTTTGGGATTGGGAAACCACATAGTTGGTCCTGTCTTCCTAAATTCAAATTTAAGCGGTGAAGTGTATCTGGAGATGTTACAAAATGCAATTGAGCCGTTAATTCTTGAAATTCTGGAAGATAATCCAGATGAACTCGACCATCTGGAAATAACATTTCAACAAGATGGAGCTTCTGCATATTATTATGGTGCAGTGAGACGTTACCTGGTTGAAGAATATCGAGGTAGATGGATCGGCCGGTGAGGTCCTATAGAATGGCTACCTCGGTCACCAGATCTGATACCATTAGATTTTTTTCTATGGGGTAATTAGAATCCAAGGTTTATACTACAGCACCAGATAGCATTGGCGTTTTGAAAGAAAGAATTATTGAAGAATGCAATGCAATTTCAGCTGACACATTCGAACGAGTACGACAAGAGTTTACTAATAGGATGTAGGAAGTAGACGGAGCACATTTCGAACACTTGCTATGAGAATCCATTGTTGATATTTATTTAATTACATTTAAAAAAATAATTCCAATAATTCTTCCATCTTGCAATGATTCGGGGTAATTATAAATTACTTCAAGACCTAGGTTGTATATGGTATATAGGTTGTTTTTTACTGGTTGAATATCTTCTAGTGCTAATTTCGGAACAACGTCTGATTTGATAACATCTTGTAGAATGTCCAAACAACTGTTGGTTGTTTAATGTTTCAAAGGTGCCATTTATTAGCTGTAATATCTTCCAAAGCTAGGATATACTCGCATATTACAAACACATGATAACATGTGAAGTTCAAATTGAAAATTTTTAACACTTCATTCTGCACTAACTTTTGGAATTAAAGCCAAGAGAGGCCTTTATCTATGAGGTCCATGGTTTCCGATGCAGTGAGGAAGTTGTCAATTGAATTATCGAAATATAATAATTCTTCCTAATACTTCTCGTGAAAAGCTGTATAATTTTTCCTATTCACTGGAATAATTACATAAGTAGTGCACTTTGCTGATAAGCGGACCGTAACAAACTTTGATTTTGACTGATTCAAGTGTTCTCAAAACACTTCTGAGATAATTGAAGTACCAGTTTTTTTTATATATATATATAAAGGGTATTGCAATACATCACTTAACTCAAAAACATTCAAATCGCATCAAAATGAAATTTGCTTTGGCTTTAGTATTCTTCGCCTGCGTTGGTAAGTATACAATCAATTTCAAATTATTTCACTGCGTTTTTTTTTTGGCTGCACCGAGAAAAAGATTTATTTGTGACAATCAAAATCTTATTATGTCAAATAAATATAATTTTCCATATGGCCTAACTGATATTTAATTAGACGTTGAGTAAGGATTTGTTCTAAGTTCGGAAAGTAATATTGTTGATCATAAACATTATATTGCCTTATAGTGAAAAAATATATTTCCCTAAAAAACCGAATTATTTATGGTATTGTTTTTTGTTTATGGAAGTTACCTATGCACTATTCAATACACTGAGCTTTTGAAATGTTTCTAAATAGTTAGAAATATATTAAAAGTTCACGGTGTATCTTCCACACGGTTCTCTAAATAATTAGGTTACTTAGGAAAATATATTTTTCACAAATATTTGTCTAAGCCGTTTCCAGACTATGTCAAACAACAAAGTTGACTTTCGTTTTGTATATGTGGACTAGAAGATCGAATTGGTCGATGGTTAGTCTGGACACGGATTAAAATTACAGTATTTTTATGACAAACATGTTTAAATCTAATGAAAATTAATGGTCTCTATTTATGCATAAAACTGTTTGGTAGGAGAGCAGGATAGGAATAAAAAAACTTGCTGCTGAATATTTTGATCTATTAAAATGAAAACTATACATCTTCAAAATGGAAACCATACATTTTTAATATTAAACATATTCACATGATCTAAAACATAACCAACAATGGTATCTACAAGATAGCCTTGTCTGTCCTTAAGTGTGCACATTAATGCTTTCTCCATAGTAGTTTTTTGGAGTTCTTGGAGTAGATCTGACAGGTTTAATTGAGAAATGTGTATGTTTGAGATACATTTCGCTTGCTTGTTACTTCTACCTACTTGAATATAATTGTCATTTATTTACTTACCTTCAAAGATATCTCACAATTCTTGTAATCGCCATGAGTTTAACAATTAATTCATTGTATTATTAAACTTGTTTTTGTCCAGAGCACTTTAACCACATACTTCACAAAAACAAAATAATTAGTAAAATTGCAAAAACTGATCTAATTTCACATGCAGACTGACGCCAAACGTATACAGGTGGTGACCGTTACTGAATAATAGGGAAGGGTGGGGTGAGAATTCTTTGTTTCAATTGCCACATAATTTGTAGGCTAATGTGATTTCTTGCGGGTGAAGAAATATGTGATTTGTGGCAAATAAGTTTCTTTTTTCTTGTAACAATAAATGTTTAATTATACTGAAATACTTATTTTTTTGGTATAAAGTAGATCTTATTAGAGGCTAATAATCTATAGTCCTCTTTGAAAAATGTAAATTTCTATCAAAACTTTCAAGTGATTTACTATGAATATTTAATTTGTTATTTTAAAATGATGGAATATTATTGAAGATGTTAGATTCTTTTCTGGGTAATGAAAACAATTTTTACCCAAATAGCATAATTATATTTTATAATAAAATATTATATTGTGCTTCGTAGACTTTCATAGTTTCCGAAGAACAATTGTATGAAGGTGTGCATAAAGGAGAACACATTTTTTTACATTTACATATCAAAATTTCCCAATATTTTCACGTTAATATGGCTTCTTAATAATAAATAAGCATTGTTTGTTTTAAACGAAGGGGGGTCAAACAGATCAGTTTATTTGTCTATAAATAACTCTTCTCTCGGTGTATTTATTCTCACATCCTTATCAAAAAATACCGCATTGGAATATCTCTACCCGAAAAGTTATCAGTCTATAATTAATTACTTTTTTGTTTCTATAATTTGTTATTTAAGACACTTTGAGATAGGTTTATATTATTATAATATTGTTGCATCTATCATATTTTCAATGATCTGATAAATGGAGAATTATAACAATTGCAATTATTTTTAATGCAAATAATATACCTCGATTGTTATTTATGGAGATATATTAGTTGTTGAAGATTATTACAGAATCAGAAGATTTATGATAAATCAATCTCAACAATTATATAAATAATTTTGATTGATTCATCATGCAACCTACATGGTGCTTAGTCAAGAATTGTCTATAATATTGTAACTTTTGGAACATCAGTACATAATATATACAAATCCACTATTATTTGTATAATAATCTAATATACAGGGTGGAACACATTCGTGTGATGACGTCATCACCAATTTTTCAAAAGACACCTTCCCTTTTTTCCAATTTCCGGATTTCCCTGTTGAATATAACACGCTTCTTCAAATTGGTACAGGGTGGGCAGAAAAGTTGTGAAAATTGTTTTTATGGAAACCTAAATGTTACAAAAAGCCAATCTAGATGGGAGGAATGTTTCATTCGAGGGTCTTGGGTTAAATTCTTATACATTCTGCTGAGTCTACTCCAATCAACATATGGACAATTTTTAATAAAACGCTTTGTATATTGAATGGAATATATAAATAAATATGTTGAATACTCGAAATGAAATGATATTGTTGATATTGTTTTTTGTCGAAATTTCCAATTGTGAGTATTCTGGACTTCTCCATGTATAGAAATTTCTATTGACTTTTCTTTCTACCATACCTAAAGTACATATTTTTTTCAGGGTTATCCCTTCAAGCCGCCCATGAAAGGTAAGTTACATAAACCTCAATGTCATTGGTTTATCATACTAATTCATTAAAAAAAAATCCACTCTGTTTTATATCGACTTCAAATGGCACCTAGACTTCCTCTATTTTGCCATATATCTAGTTAATAGAGCAGCTCAATTTTTTGAAATCAATTCATAAATCATCAAGTTCGTTGGTAATGGTAACATTAGGTTATAAAGAACTATACTGACTCTGAGCTGGTCGGTCTTTTACCGCTATAACCGCTTTCGTTGCTTCTTTATATTTCCTTTAGGTTGCTTTTTCCCGTCATCGCCCCACTAATTGTTATTAATTATTCTCAATTATTCAGTTTTCATGGAATTTTTTTCCAAGGCTCTCCTTCCACCCCTCTTTTTTTCAATTAGCAGGCATACTCTTATTTTAACACTGATCTGTAACGTCGACTATTTCGATTTATTGGTGAAAAATGTTGAAATTTGGTTTCTCCCAGTAATTTACTCATTTCCGTCTGTCTGGTGTTCTCAATATCACCACTGTACTCCTTCAACGATTCTATTCTGCCTCACGGACCAAGTTTTTCACAATGTCTTCAGAATTTAAAATCCCATTATTTTGTGATTATGAATTTCATGAGACTTGTGTGCCCATGTTGTCGCTATTAATACTAGCAAAGTCCGATAATTGCTAAAAATGAGGTAATACTACTACTACTACTACAGAATGTGCAGGCGAGCCTTGACCTAGCCAAACTAAAGTCATGGTTCCGGCACTGATGCCACTGGCGGGCCCATTGTGCCATTCCTGCTACCTAGACATCCATGAAGCCGAGCCCTTCAATAAAGGCCACAACCTTTTTCAGTAGATGCCTGCTTGTGTCTCCAGGGGCCATGACAGGGACTCCAAAGATTCGCCTTCGTAATACAGCCCAGTGTGGACACTCTAAGAGAACATGGACTGACGTTTCGTCAGTCATGCTGCAACCCCTACAAAGGGAACTTTCCTCTACTCCCAGATTGTAGAGGTGTTTCCTCATACAGCAGTGCCCTGTTAGGAGTTCTGTTATCCTCCTCAACCTACTTCTTGGTAGTTCAATAGCTGCCCCAGCGTGTCCATCCCAGTACATCCCTTCAGTAGAAGCTTGGATTATCTAGGACCCTGCAGAGCATTCCAATGAGCGAGGTGCTGGTTCCTTAGCCACTTCCTCGTCTCCTTGCGTATTGTTTGTTTTGTTAGGCCGAGGCTCGGGCCCGGGCTACAGAAAGGAGCTGCCACCCCTTCCGCAACCAGTGCATCCGCCATTTCGTTGCCTTCAAAACCAGAGTGGGCCGGAATCCATTCTAGCCGCACTGCGTTCCGACTTGCAAGATCAGCAAGTCGTTCTCGACATTCGTCAGCAAGTCCTGAGTTGATGGTATATCCACTCAGGACTTTAATTGCTGCCTGACTGTCGGTGTATATGGTTATGCGTCGATCCACATAACCTCTGTCTAGGTTTATCTGCGCACATTCCAAGATAGCGTATATCTCGGCCCGATATGCAGATACACCACCAACCAATGATATACAGATTTGTGTCCTTGGGTTCCTAGAGTAAATTCCAGCCCCTGCTCTTTCACCAGAGCATAAGCCATCTGTAAACCAGACAGTCCCATGAGGCTGTGTATTCGTCTTTTTATCCCAGGATTCTCTGTTCCGGATCATAGCCCTGTATGGGGTTGCGAAGTAGTACTTGAAATTTCGTGCCTAATTATTATCAGCTTTGATAGAGAATCGTTGGAGATGCACGTCCATTTTCATTTGAAATGTAATATTAATTCACTCTTGAGTTGAATAAGTAGCTCCTTCCTTTGGTACCTCGTGAAATGTTGATACTTTACATATGTTTATTTTACAGATATGGTGATAATGAGCTGTGTGATACCTGTAAGCAAGTTGCTACATTTATCATCGATTTAATCAAGGATGATCTTCCCAAAGTGAGTTTTTTTCTTAATTACATATCGACGTGGTCTACTACTGTCAAAATTTGCTCGACTTCCAGCCCTATTCTCACTTGAAATAGTATAGGCAGAAGTCGATAAATAAGTCGATATTTCAAAAATATTTTTCCATATATATTAACTATATTCTCCCATTAAGACTCCATTCTTTTGTCACTGTATCGAAAAGGTACTAACATACACAATTTTATCAATTTCAGGATGAAGTAATAGAAGCTATTGAAGCTTTGTGCGAATCTTTAACTGCCCTGAAAGATGTATGTAACGACAAAATACTTCCATTTGTTGAAAAATCCTATGATCAGCTGGAAAATTTAACGCCAGAAGAAGTTTGCAAAGCCATCACATTATGTAATTAGAATTGAATCAAAAATATATACCATTTGAATTCATAACGGAGTGTATTTTTTTTATTATTACCATGTATGTATGTATGTATGGGATATCTGCAGGCTTCAACGTAGGTAAATGTTCCTCTTCTATCCAGTAGTCTCCCAGGTGCTGTGCAGTTGGAAATATGTGGATGGAGGTTTCTTCTTCCATGCCACAAAATCTGCATTCTTCTTCCTCCACTATTGTAACGTTAAATTTGACCACTATCATTGGAATATTTAAATATCTACCGGACGGCGAGTAGCCAGTCCTTTTTCCTTATCAACATGTGATTCTCGTCGAAAACCTGTAGCACCGATCACCGCTGAAAGGCAAAATTTTTACATTTAATGTGCGACGAATAATCTCCGTTGGTGAGGATCAGTATACACTGATATTGGTCAAATATTTCAATTCTTCTCTCCTATACAGAGATAGAAATTAAGAACACACTACGAATACGTAAATTCTTTATCGAAGCGGAGCATGTGAACAGCAAAGAAATATGTAACGTATGTCGATTGCTCATCGCATAGTTCAACAATTTAATAGCGAGTAGTGAGAATAAGCTTTCTTTCTCCTGTGAACCATGAAACAGTCAAGTTGAATTTTTAAAATTTATCTTTAATTTAAACTTTATCTTTCCTAAAGTGCATTCAATGTGAATGGTAAGTTGCATTTAAGACTATACTTTTCCTTTTGTGATTTTTGATTTTATATTTTTTCCTCCTAGTGATAAGCGCCAGATACACACATACAATGATATTTTTTAATCTTGTTCTTTTTCTAGTTTTTCTTATACAGGTGATAAAAGGTTCACATGTATATGGTTGAAGTCTTTAGAATATGTATATTTAGTTAATTAATTAATTCAATCTAATTACCAACAAGAATATTATATTTCCGGATTACATTTTTCATTTCATTTTTCACATTTCTTTATTGCTTCTTTTGTTTTCTTTTTATATAGTAAAATACAGGATATTTTTTTATGAACCACGTTCTTAAATGATTTTCTTATCAACCATTTATTGTAAACCGAATAACTGTAGATATCCTGAATTTTACATGAAAAAGGAATGTAACTATTGCTGATACAATGTATCTTTCTTAGCACTTACTTAGTACCTGAGACTTCGTACCTGGAAGTTAGTACCTAAGACGTACCTGAGACTTTGTACTTGGAAGTTGTACCTGAACTATTGTACCTGAGACCTGTACCTGCCAATTCCAGACGAAGTAGTTTCCATCTCAGACACGTGGAAAATTAAGGAAAGTAAACAAGTAAACCAATGTAAAAACAACGTGCTTCAACACACAAAACCAACATTTTTGGAACTTTAGTTCTTTACGCTAGGTTATGTTTGAGCGACCAGGGGTCGCCACGCAAAAGATCTGACCGTTACGCGTTACGTTACGCTACGTTATGTTACATTGCTTCGTTATGTGCCTTGCTTGCGTGCTTGTGCCTCCTTAGTCTCTCTCTCTCGTTTACGAAGCAGCGATTCATAATAATATGCTCCTGCCGGGATTCGAACCCGGGCCGCCAGCGTGCAATGCGAGCATTCTACCACTGAACCACGGAAGCTATATTGAAATTCTATGCAAAGCTGGTATTCGCAGTGCTGGTGATCTACTTGAATTTGTTCGGTTAAATTTTTACTATCATTTCCATAATTTTTTTTTGCGCGATTAAGGGGTCTAGCTCATTTACTTTTCGAAATACAGGGTGTTGAAATTTTGATAACTTGAATGTTTTAAATCGATAACTTTAAAATGGATGGATAAATTGATTTGACATTTGGCAGGTTGTTTTTAAATGTAAAAGGGCATATTTTGAAAGAAATTGTAGTTTGTGCAACTAGTGTGGATATGATGGCCATATCGCACGAGGACGAAGTTTGAGCACGACGCCGTAGGCGGAGTGCTCAATCGTTCAAGTGCGATATGGACAATCCACACGAGTCGAACAGCATATTTATTCTACGACCCACTTAAGAAAAAATCTAGAGAATAAAAATTTCTATAAACTGTAATATAACTTCAAATTAAACATTTTTCAATTCAATTTTATGTTTCCACTAATTTTGTGGTAAACGTACAGTTCTTGAATGTCCAATTTGTATGATGCTACGGTTTCCTTTTTTAAATATACGATGCTGTTATAAGTAGATGTTGCCAGTCGGACTCCCTCATGAAGGGTACCGTACCACTATCTATAATAATGAATATTCTGCTAAATATTTCAAACGTCTACCTGTTGTCGTTATTAATAACAAGCAGAATAATTATTTAAAAATAAAATTAACAATAAAAAAACTACTGCGTGAGAGTCTGGTATGCTTACTACTAAACCACCAAAGAATATGTATATCGTTTATCTATAACGTCAGATGTATTACATAATTTTTGCTTAAAAGGAACTAAAGTTCCTACCGTGTGTCCCGCGACACGTTCTACCTTTTTTTTTTATTTTACTGTGATATATTTAGTCATTATACAACTTGTAAATCTAACAACGTTGTTCATATTCCTTTCCTTCCAACATTTCCAGGTTTGTTGATAGAGAGTTGTGAGGTGAAACACAAGTCGACTAATATTATTCAGGGTGGCGCCCACTTACCTTTCTTGATTAACTTTAATTACATTTCTTAACTTGATTTATTAAGAGAAAGAGATTCCTTTGAAAAATATTATATCAGCTGCTACGGATGGCGCTCCGGCTATGACAGGGCGCCATAAAGGCTTCATAGCGTACTTAAATAAAATAAAATTCCAGATGTCCTTGCTATACATTGCGTTATTTATAGACAACATTTGGTTGCTAGAAACTTAAGTGAACGACTATTTCAATCACTGCAATATGTCATCAAAGCAGTCAATAAAATCCGTAGCAGCTCTTTGAATGATAGATTATTTCATCAGCTTTGTGTTACTAATGACGAAGATTTCAACCGTTTGTTGCTTCATACTGAAGTTCGTTGGCTGTCAAGAGGCAATTGT
>CAJUYH010011972.1:0-10501 GCA_910591685.1 Galerucella tenella | reverse complement strand
GTGTTTTTTCTAATATTTCCAAAAATGCTTTCTTTATAAGTATGTTGGGCGATTCATGTTTATTGAACTTGGTAAGGGAGGTATTGAATAGAGGAAGTTGTTTAGTCCAAGGAGGGATATGAGGTTGGGGGAGCGGAGTGGTCATTGAAAGGTCGGTATTCTGAAGTAATGGGAGAAGAAGATGGGCAATAGATTTTACGCTACGTTTGGAAGTAGTGTTGGAAGGATGATGTTGAGACATTGTAAACAGAGGGTAAACAGGGTTAGAAGGGTTAGAAGATGTTGATGCAGCGTATGAAAGGAGGAGGGATTGACGTCTTAGGAACAGGGGTGGCTCATTTGCTTCACAGTATAGACTAGCAGCTGGACTAGAACGGAAAGCACCGAGAGAGAGTCGAAGGGCTGTATTGTGAATAGAGTTCAGTGAGTCGATGGTGGATTTGGAGGCTGACATGTAAATAAAGCTGCCGTAGTCTAGTTTAGAACGGATGAGGGATCTGTAAACTCTTAATAAGGTATTTTCGTCAGATCCCCAGTGATAGTGGCAGAGAGCTTTGATGATATTAAGTCTTTTAAGACAAATGCCTTTGAGTGTGTTGATATGAACTTTCCAATTAAGCCGAGAGTCGAAAGTTAATCCAAGAATTTTGCAATGATTAACAGCAGGTAACAGGGAGTTATTAAAGAAGATTAGCGGTGTACCGGATGGGGATCTTCTGCTAAACTTTATGACCTTCGATTTACTTGGAGATAAGGAGAGATGTAGGTTGTTGGCTCTATCTTGCAGCAAATTTACTGCGTTTTGTAGAAGTTTGCAGATGGTGGAAACAGATTTTCCATGGCAGTAGACAATTAAATCATCAGCATATTGAACATATTTGATGGGAGTAGGAAAGTTGGCGCATAAGTCGTTTATTGAAAGGATGAATAGGGTGGGACTTAATACAGATCCTTGAGGGACACCATCATTTTGGGTGTGAGGCTGGGAAAGTTTACCATTTGCAGAGACTCTAAATGACCTTGCAGTTAAAAAGTTTTGTATGAAAAAGAGAATGTTGCCATCTAGTTTATATTGTAATAGTTTGTTGATTATTGCATTTCTGGAGATTGTATCAAAAGCACCTTCGATATCAAAGATAGTTGCTACGAGATCCTGTTGATTATTTATTGCTGAGGAGATGTCGGTTTGCAATAGGACAAGGTTGTCACGAGTAGATCGATGACGTCGGAAACCAGATTGGGCACTAGGAATAATTTTGTACTTCTCCAAAAACCATAGGAGTCTTCTATTGATCATTTTTTCCAGAAGTTTGCAGGTAGTACATGTGAGAGATATGGGGCGATAAGATTTCACCCCTGTGGGGGGTTTGTCAGGTTTTTTTATTGGAATTATAATAGCGTTACGCCACGATTCAGGAAATTGCTGTGTGTTCCAGATAAGGTTGAATATTTCAAGAAGTTTGAGGAGAGAAGGATTTGAGAGATTTTTTAGAAATATATATGGGATGTCATCGGGACCGGCAGCTGAATTTTTGCAAGAAGATAAAGACGATTTCAGTTCGTTAAGAGTGAAGGGGGCATTGACGTATGAAACGTCGTTTTGATCGATTGGAAGGACAGGGGGCGATTTTTGAATTGGGTTAGATGGAATGATAGAGGAGAGGCTTCTGTTGAAGTTATTCTCAAAACTTTGTGCCAGTGTGTCTGCAATTACTTGATTGTCGGAGATGATTGTATCGTTATATATGAGACTGGGGATCTTGAGATTAGACTTGTAACCTTGTACCTGTTTTATTTTTTTCCAGACTTGAGATGGGTCTGTATCAATTGAAATAGACGCGACATAATTTTGCCAGGAGGTTTTTTTGCTCTGCTTAGTGATGTATTTAGCTTTTGCTCTGAGTTTTTTCAGTTCAATGAGATTTTCTGGGGTTTTATTTCTTCGATACTTATTAAGAGCACGTTTGGATTGTCGGATGGCGTCTTCACAATCTGGATTCCACCATGGTACAGATTTGTGGGACGAGGAGATAACTGTTTTACCAATATGAGAATGAGCTGCAGAGAGTATACATTCGGTCAGTTTATTTAAATCGTCACTTATATTCTCTGTGGTAACTAGGGAGGATAAGTAGTTTTGGGAGAGTGTGGTAAACTCCGACCAGTCTGCGTTTTTTAAATTCCAGAGGCTTCGGGTCACTGATTCCTTATTGGCATTATTCGATATAAATATGGGAAAGTGGTTGCTACCATGAAGGTCGTCAAGGACTTGCCAGGAAAGAGAAGAAGCGGATTTTGGGTCACAGAGACTGAGGTCGATTGCAGAAAATGTACCTGATGAAATGTTTAGATGTGTGTTTAAGCCAGTATTCAGAAGGCATGTGTCTGTAGCATTTAAAACATTTTCTACAACTTTTCCTTTGCCAAATGTTCGATTGGAGCCCCACATGGAGTTGTGGGCATTAAAGTCACCGAGAAGAATATATGGTTGGGGAAGTTGGAATATTAATTCAGTTAGCTCTTCTTCGCTAAGAGGATGATCGGGAGGAATGTATAAGCTGCAAATGGTAACTTTTTTGGATTCCAGAGAGTAGCTGCTATTGCTTCGAGGTTTGTGGTTAAAGGGAGGTGAGATGAGAATATGTCCCTAGATATAAATATTGAGGAACCTCCGCTGGCTCTAGTGCAATTTGTACGAATATAATGGTAGCCTTCAAAGTTATTTAGATTGCACTGATGGTCAATTTTGAGATTTGTTTCCTGAAGACATAAAACGTCGGGGTTATACAGTGATATCAGTTTTTGTATTCTTTCAAGGCGAGGATAAAATCCATCGCAGTTCCATTGCAATACAGAGAATGTTAATGAATTAAAAAATGTTTGGGTGAGATTTATTGAGATAAGACGGAAGTATCGGAGGTTGTTCCGTCGTCAGATGTGAGTAATTTAAGTTTATTTTGAAGTCGCGTGAGGCGATTCTTCAAAGATCGGTCGTTAACATTTGTATAAATTATAGACAGGTCACTTAGAAGTGCGTCGGTGTCGGGGGTAAATTTATTAGCCTCACTAAGGGGGTCGTTGATGCCGAAGGTGTTTTCAAGGAACGCGATTAGTTGGGTTTCGTTAAGGGTGAAGGATTCAGGGGAGTTTTCGTAAAGAGTGTGGATAGTAGAGCGTGATTCAGGTGATATATTATGACTGTCGCTTTCAATCTGTTTTGATTTCTTAGATTTCTTTTTGTTTTTTATTGAAGTGGAAAATGAGGGAGGGGGCATAGTATCAGGATTAGGGGTAGGGGTAGGTATAGGAGATATAGGTGGGGAGGAATCAAGATTACTGTTGTCTGAACGTGTTCTTTTTTCGCCAGTTTTTGGCATTGAGATTGCAGGAGAGGAGGTGGGGGCAAGTGAATTTTCGGAGATCAGTTCGGTATCAACTGGAATGGTTTCTGACGGTGCTGAATTGGTAGAAGGCGTGGGTTCCAGGCTGGAGAGATCATTTGGATTGGAGGGCTGGTCGAGGGACGAGGGAGGGTTTTGGGGACTGGTACAGGATTCGGCGGTGTGTCCAGCCTGTTTACAAAGAAAGCATTCTAGTTTATCAGTTGAAATGAATATTCTGTGTGCTGTATTTTCATGAGAGACGACAATCGAAGTTTGTAAAGTAAAATCATCACTGTTGGGTAGTACATAAGTCACACGACGGAAGCTCAAAACATGGGCGTATTCATCATCGGGTGAGCCGCATTTGACGTAGGAAACAGGAGATGTTAGTATAAGACCAAGATCATGAAGTGCTTTTTCAATTAGTGCATTGTGGATGGAAGGGCTGACGTTGGAAATTAGTATTCTTTTAGTGGGAGAGATAAGTCGCCGAATAGGAATCACATTGGAGTTGACTGTAACATTTTGGTTAGTTTTTAGGAGGTTGTCTACTTGTGTGGAAGAGGATAAGTAGATACAGATGCGGCCATGGGAAATTCTGGAAGCGAAGTGTACGTTTTTGGGCGAAACAATGCTGCCAATAGCTTTGATGTAGTCGAATAAGACAGTATTCGGAATAGAGGGTAAAATGATGGCTTGGTCTCGAGATGGAACTGGCGTAGGGGGCAATTTTGTTGAGATGGCAGCGGCATAAGATTTACTGTTTGAAGTGTTAGTTGGGGTATTTACATTGATTTGTTTTTCTGAAGTTGGGTTTGACATATTGTTGTGATCCTGGATATCAAAATCACAAACAATTAGTTGAAAAAAAAGAGAGAAAGTAGATTAAAACTAAAATAGAAACTCAGATGTCAGTCTTACTCTTGATGACTGGCCTATTTATTTCTCACATAAATAGTAAATATTTTATATTCACCAAATTGTAGACATTAACTGGAACTCTTCTTATCACATTTTGAGGATGATAAAAACTAACTCGTTTAAGAATGATTATAATTAACGACTTGTCGATGTGTACTGTGTGAGCTCTGACACGTGAATGCAAATTAATTGATACGTGTAAGGATAAGAATTGGAATCTACTGCCTGAACAAATAGTAATTGATTTTGAAATCGGCATTCATAATGCTACGCGATTGATTTGGAGTGAAGCTAGATTGATAGGCTGCCGATTCCATTTAAGTCAAGCATGGTGGCGAAAAATTCAAAATTTGGGACTATCGTCGGAGTATAAAAACAAAGAAAGTGATATTGGAAAATGGTTGCGTTACTGCTTTGGAATTATGTTTTTGGACCCAGATTTAGTTAGCGACTTCTTCGTTTTTGAACTTATGGAAGAAAAGCCCAACGACGAAAGATTGTGTGCGTTTGCTGATTATTTAGTAGAAAACTATATATCGGAAGAGGCTCGTTTTCCTCCTAATATATGGGCAGAAGCATCAGCTAGTATACAAAGAACCACGAATGCATGTGAATCATTTCACAGCCATTTAAATAGTTCATTTTATAATGCACATCCCTCATTATTTGTTTTCGTTGAGGTATTGCTAAGAATTCAGGAAGAGACTTACATTAAATGTCGCAGTGTAGATAATACTAAAATCGTGAGAAATGCAACAAGGAAAAAACATGATTTCCTAAAAAAGACTAAAGATAATTTTAAAAATAAAAAGATATCAACATTTACTTTCGTTAAAACAGTATCATGGTATAATAGTATTAATAATATGTAGGTAGTGCTAAGTTTTTTATGTGCAATATATTTAATTAATACGTTTTATAGTAGTTTTATTTCAAATAAATGACAACTGTATATGTAGGTCTTGAATATTTAATTATAATAAATAAGAATTAAAAACCGCAGTTCCGATGCACGCGGGCACGAGTTGGTGTATTAATTTTCTACCTGGTTTTTGAACGGGCACGAGTTGGTCAGTGATTTTCGGGGCCAGGTAATAACGGGCACGAGTTGGGAAACGCCGGTTTGCTTCACGAGCCGCAGGCGAGGGGCGCAAGTCACCCAAGTGAATTATGGCCATAAATTGCGAGTAGAATACTATACTTTGTCCACGACACTTAATTTATTTATTAATAAATAAAAGTCAGTAGCGATTTGGCATATTACTAACCTCAAAATGTTGTGGCAGCTACTTCAAATAATTTGACATATATAGAGATGGGTGATACTGTAGAAAGTATCAATACAACGTACCGTTATAAATATATTGTTTTAAAATACTTTATATTAGAAAATATCGTTATGAAAAGTATCAATACTAAAAATTACAATATTTTATAGATACGATATATGTCAGAAACAAATTTCCTGAACAAAATACACAGATTTAATAGTTTATTCCATATTGTACCCCCATCTCTAGTCGTGATATATGAACCATAATACACTACAGTGTATTATGAACCATAATTCACGACAGTTGATATATGGGTACCATATACCTTTAGTTAGGAGGTAGAATATTGACTTATTATTAGGTGGTCGTGGACAAAATTATTTTAACAGAATCTTGTAAGATCTTCATGTATTAAGTTTTACCATTTCTTTATATTGTAGCCTGATGATGGTAATATTGTACCGAAACTAATAGCGCATCATAAAAGTGTCCTTTTGAGAAACTTTTATTAAATTTTGTGGTTTGGACTTTGAGTTTTATTGAACCATTGGTTTGGAAATAATATAGGTACTTAAAACCAATAATCATCTATTTACCTACTTTGTCTTTAGCTCACTGATTTGATTTTTGGTGATACTGAATTGGTTGAAGATTATTTAAACGAAAAACTTTTTAATTGATGAAAACGGAGAGCACTTTGAACATTCAATGTAATTTTTACATTCTAATGAAATTAGTTATAGGTAGATTAGTTGTTACAATGTTTTTTGTTGTTTCATAAGTTTATTGGTTTTATTTTTTAATCTGGTTATATTTTTTATTTCATGCATAAAATTTAAATTGTAAAATAATTTTTGAATAGATGTTTTGCACTTACTAGTTATATTTTATCCTGTCAGATCAATAACCGAAAGAAAATGTATGTATGTTACTGTGAAAGACCGAAATCTGGTGAATGTCGAGATACATTTTTTTTTTAAACAAAAACCAAAAAAATCTATAGTCCTTTATTTATTAAAATAATAGGGGAAAAGGACTTTGTTGAACTCAAAACAAACAGTAAAACATGAAAATATAGTATGAAATATAAAAAATTAGAACAATATCTCATTTATTGCAACATACAACTACCGTGGCACTTCGAATTGCACAAAAGTTCCTTGCTTTTACAGCTGCATTTAGTAGTGGAACACTTCCTTTTGCAGTTACAACGTGTATAGCCTTGCCCTCCACTTTTTGAATTAGCAGAAGCTGCTTCTCTTAGCGACATTTCTTTTGTTGAAACTTCGTCCATGGAAAGTAACTTTTCTTTACAAATTACGAACTGATTACGGGTGAAAAGCTGCTTCAAGGTACCATTTTTGTTAGCTAATCTATAAAAGTCTGAATCCTCTATTCCAACAACAACCGCTAACACATTTCGAGGGTCTGTACGACCACGGTCGACATCAGGGACTTGAATTCTTACGGTATCACCAAATTGGGCAGGAGGGAACTTTTTTTGAGGTTCGTAACATTTTTTTTGCTTGAAGCAGATTCTCTTTTGCAGATACTCTTTAAAGAAATTAGCTTGTGTTGTTCAGTCAGTGCTTGAGATGAAGATGTGTTAGGTGGCGGATCAGTCAGTGCTTGAGATGAAGACGTGCCAGGTTGCGGATCAGCTTCAATGGTATTTTCATTATCCATGTCTGTTTCAACATAAGCTTCTGGCTGTTCTTTGGTCTCAATGTTTGAAATTTGCCCGCGAGGGAGTGATGACGATGTTATACCCCTTTTTGGTTTAAAGCCAAACAGGGCTTCAGAAGGACTCTGGCGTATTTCTTCGTATATTTTGTATGTCCTGATTGGCTCTTCCAACTTAGCCTCGTGTTTGACTGTGACGTGCAGTGTCCGAGAATCACCGGACCTCATTTGTGTTTGTCGACAAATACCGGTGAAAGTCCGAATGTATAATAGAATTGAGAAATGTTTGGACTTTCACCAAGGTATTTGACATTTGTCGGCATCTACCGACGAATGTTGACTTCCACTACTTTCGGTTTTTCACGGGAACATGTATACTTCACACTTCTAGATTTCTTAATGTTGCCATGGTAACTCTCTGAAAAACGCGCGTGAGATAGAATATCTTGTACATAATCTGTTTTCAGTAGCTATTTCTCCAATAAAACAACGCAAGCGGCTTAGTAAAAATCTACGAAATCCCAGAAAGCTTTACAGATTAAGTTACAAATAACTATACTACTGAACTCATGAAGTAGTTTCTCGCCGATACTTCCCCATTACCAATACAAGAAACCGCACATTTGCCAGGAAGTCGCACTGGTATAGGATGTGCTTTAATCTCATATGCTTACGGTATTAGCAATTTCACTGCTTGGTTGAACTTCGTCTCAACACTCAACTAATAATTTTGATGTTTAATAAGGGAAAATTGCTGTTATCTATTTGGTCGTTCAGAATATCATCTGAATATTTGCTTTTATTTATCTCAAGAGCTTCTAAAATATTCGATTTGAGGGATTCAGGTTCTATGTGCATGATTTTGAAATTTAAATCGAAAGTGTGTTGGTTTGCTAATAAATGATTTGAGTAGTTGGAATCTAATTTTTGGGTGTCATAGTTACGTTTGTGTTCTGAAATTCTAGTTTCAAAATTCCTAAAAGCTCTACCTGTTTAAATTTTATCACAGTTGTCTCTACCACATTTTAATTTATAAACTCCTGATTTGTTTAATTTTGAAGATTTAGATTTGTTGTTTTCAATGAACTTGGATGAATTGTAATCGGTTCAAAAGTAACGAAATCTATTTCTTCCCGTAAATAGTTGTCTCACTTGTAACGAGTTATTTTGTTGTTATAGATACAGGGTTAATTTTCAACACTTTAAATATATTATAACTCGTTACTTAAATTCAAACTCTCTTTTCTTTTATTGATTTTTATTTATTGTTAGGTATACTGTTGTTTTGTATATTTTTTTTAGTATAAGACCGGAGGTACGTAAATGAATTCTATCATGAAATTTAGTAGTTTCTAAAGTTAAAATTTTTTTTTCAATCGATAAGGACATTTGGTATATATACCATTTATTTAATTTCAAAATACGTCTGGTATATGACAAATTTTTTGTGGTATCTAAATTTTACTAGCGACAATGAGGATATAAATAGCAGGAGAATTGATTTGGAGACAGAGACCGACCGCTGATTCACCTTTTACCTTTTACCTTTACCTTTACCGTTGACCGTTGCTAATTTTTGTACGTAAAGTGTGTGTCCCAAGTTTGTGTTATTCCGATCCGGTTACCGGCATATATTTTCAATTAAAGACAGTAATTCTTTTTTTTAAAGTTGTGACAAAAGTGAACTACGATACCGAAACCGACGTAAGAAGGTAAACATATTTTTATCACCGTTTATTTGAAAATTTTCGTACCTCCGTAAAATAGAAAAGTTTGATATTTTCATGGAAATTTCCGTACCGGTTATTTTTTTTTTGTTGTTAGAAAAGTTGTTTTGTTTGAGATTAGGATAAATAAATGTAACGTTGTTTTAGAAAATGTGTTTTTGATTTCAATTGCGAAGTTAATTGGTTTTGGTTATTCGCCGGGTTTATATTAAGTTCACATTTTATTTTTTTTTTCACAAGTCATTAATATACAATTAAGATTTATATGAATTGGTGCATCTTAATTATATTCAGGATCTTTTGTTTCTACACTGTGTGTCAAAATTAGTGGTACCTTTTATAGTTTTTTTTGAGATTGCCGGTTTTATTTTAGATTCAAGGGATAATCAGATTTGGAAGTGGCCTGGCCATAATTTATTTGATTACCTGGCAGATTTAAATCGTTGATTTTCCAGTTCCGTGGTACCTTTCTGATATAATTTTTTCTTAACAATAGTTTGCCGGTTTTCTTTAGATTCAAGGGATAATCAGATTTGGAAGTGGCCTAGCCATAATTTATTTGATTACCTGGCAGATTTAAATCGTTGTTTTCCAGTTCCGTGGTACCTTTCTGATATAATTTTTTTCTTAACAATAGTTTGCCGGTTTTCTTTAGATTCAAGGGATAATCAGATTTGGAAGTGGCCTGGCCATAATTTATCTGATTACCCGGCAGATTTAGACATTTTTAGCTCTCAGGTACAAATCTTTTACACATTTTGTTTGTTTGTCGGAAAAATATTTTGCCGGTTAAATTTAGATTCAAGGGATAATCAAATCTAGAAGTGGCCTAGCCATAATTTATTTGATTACCCTGCAGATCTAATACGTTTACGTCTCGTGTGTCGTGAGTAGTTTTCCGTGGTTGTGATAACCTTACCGGCTCTGACCGTGCGTTCTTTCTCCCGTTTTTTTTTACTCGCTCCTGTAAAATTATTCATAACAGACCACAAGGTAGTAATAAACAAAGTTCCTGATTTCTCCGCTATTTACCGTAACTTATTTTAATATAAAAATCGATATTCAATTGAGTCGTATTAAAGATTTGATAAAGAATTGGTTGAAATAACTCAACAAGACCCCTGGAATTTTCCGTAACCTCCATCTGAGGCTATCCGGAACTCTTGACGCTAAGGGTCAAGGGGCCGTGGAGCAAACCACGTTAAAAATCTGGCGCCCGAGTATTCCGTCGAAAGATTTTTAGTCAAGGGTGTCCATAGTGACGTGTTCGTGTGGCAGGAGCCACGTGAAGGAGGTAAAACGCGTTACACACTATTTTTCAAGGTGGGAGAATATATAAATACTGCAATGTTCGATTTAGAGAACGACGTACCGAGCGACACATTGGGGAAGCGGCTCAATCTGCGTTATCTACAATTATTGCTGAGTAGTCGAAGAGCAAGTATGATTTGTCCTATGCTAAATTCAATTTAAAGTGTGAACAGAAAAGGATTACCCATTTGAACGGAAAAGT
>CAJUYH010011971.1:0-10501 GCA_910591685.1 Galerucella tenella | reverse complement strand
ATAAGTAAAAATTAATTTTTTTATCCCTAACTGACACAACAGAAAAATTTTTTCTGTTGTGTCAGTTAGGGATAAAAAAATTAATTTTTACTTATTTTTTCTTGACAACGGTAGCTGGAACGCTACCGAAACGTTGAAATAAAGAATTCAAAAATATTGTGGTTTAATTTCCCAAGAAAATAAAAAAAGAATCTATATTGCTTTATTGAATACACCTCCGAAGCGTATATCTTGGAATTTAAAATGACTTTTTAGCTGAATACTCAACACATCGGTGGCCAATAATTCTAGGAACTCTTGGCATGTCACCATTTCATTTCTGTTATCTGTCACTAGTTATGTCAGATGTCAGTGGAAAAAGTAATTAGGAGAATAGAGATACAACTAACTAGAAATGCTACAAGCGAATATCAACAAAAATAAACATATCTGACATTTGACATAACTAGTGACAGATGACAGAAATAAAATGGTTACTTGCCAAGAGTTCCTAGAATTATTGGCCATCGATATGTTGAGTATTCAGCTAAAAAGTCATTTTAAATTTAAAAATATACGCATTGGGGGTGCATTAATTATTTCAATAAAGCAATATAGATGTTCGCAATGATAAAAAACATGTTTTGAAAGGTAGACCTTAACTGTCATTTTTGTCAGAAAAAACCTCTTTTTGTTGGCCACACTGACCTTATAGTGAACTCCTCTATTGCGATGTAATAATTTCAAGAGTATCGCTAGTTTCAAGCACTAGACATATTGCCTATAACGAAAAAAATGTGCTGTGCGTTTTCAGCCAGAACGCAAAATTTTTGGTTGCCATCTCTCGGACTAATAGAACAAGGACAACTTGACTTACATTTCTTCCTATTTTTGATTGAATATTATCTACAAACTCATAAAAACCATGTAAGCATATTAAGACACATGCTCACTTTTTTAATATCTTTTGAAAAAAATATACTCAATTATATTTCTTTAGTTACATGAAAGTATCTTGTACGTTTTCAGTCGAAGAAAAAGTTTTGAAAAAAGAACGAGCACACTACATTTCTATTAGAGTTTGACATCAAGTTTTAAGAGGGAAAAGAGAGCATAAGAATCTTGTAGAAACGGCATCCGACGTAATATTAGATGAGAGATGCCGGAGAAAATGTTTTTAATCATTGAAAATAATTCGAAGAAAGCATGTTTCAATTTCAAATATTACAAAATAAAAGCACAGCCATAACGTTAATATCACAGGATTTCAAGACTATATACTAAATATAAAAATGTACTTTAAGGTTCTAAATGGAAATTTAGAATATATGGAAGGGAGATAAAAGGCACTGATCTGCCCAAAACTGAGATGTGAGATCCAATTTTTTTTTTAATTTTTTTGTTATTTCATCTTCGACAGCGCTGGTCATTGGCACAAAAAAAATAGATACAACCATTTACCTACATATAATTGTTACAAATTTTAAATTAGATTCTACGGTATAGTTTAGAGGAGCGGGTAAACATACAACACGGCTCTTTCACTTGCGCATGACTCAAGACTTTGCCAAATTTAGTAGGTAGTAACATAACAATATTGAAATAAATATGTAAATATAAGAAATATAAAACTAAAAAAAAACAAGAATACCCAGGCTCAAACCCGGTTGATAAAAGTGTAACTATGTATGAAAATATCAGAAAGTAAGAAATAAAAAACAAAAAAAAACAAGAAAACCCAGGCCCATACCCGGTTGATCAAAGTGTAACTATGTATAGAAATTCTTTTTGTAATTTCTTGGGAAATTAAACCACAATATTTTTAAATTCTTTATTTCAACGTTTCGGTAGCGTTCCAGCTACCGTTGTCAAGAAAAAATAAGTAGAAATTAATTTTTATCCCTAACTGTTGTGTCGATGTGAGATGGAAGCCAGATGAGCGAGACTGTTATTTATATCTTGAGCAACGAGAGTTTGATAGATGTCGTGTATGTTCTGGACAATTGGGTGGTCAGTGAAGATCGACTTGATTGACTGAATGGAGGAAAGGGAGTCAGTGCATATTTCAATATTTTTGGGGGGTAAGAAGATGCTTTTGAAAGCTTGAAATATGCTTTGAAGCTCGCCTGTGTGAACGCTACACACTGAAGGTAGAGTGGAGGGAGAAATTTGGCCGGCTCCTTAATTTCCGTATCGTATTACTGTGCCGGTTTTTGTTTTCTCATTGGCACTCTCAATCTTTCAAGAATATCACATGTATCTTCCTCATTTGGCTTTCCTTGGAGCATTCCCAGAAAAAATCTCTTTTTCCTAGATCTTCAAAACTACGGATCCAGTTGAAACTATGAATGGTCCAAACTAGATGGCAAGGAAATTTTCACAGGGTGGGCATTGTACCCTAACGAGCCGCCACCGCGTGATTCAGAAAATCATTTCTATCAAGCTAAAACCTATAACTATCCAAATGATTTTCTTAATATTCCAACCTTAACCCTAGCCTCAGCCATCGTTTTATAACTGACCATTTCCTCGATGCCGATAGGAGGGTTTTTAGTAAAGCGAGCTACTGCCAAAGGTAATATCTTTTCCTTATCAGTTGAAAAGCGGACAAGTACAATGTTACGGCTCCATGAGACAAATTTTATCGCCCTCTATATGGTCCATAAATGCCTGATTTTATTATTGCAGAGCCAAGTTTAACGCCAGTGTCTGTTTCATCTAGCACGGATGCTCAAGGCATGCGTTAAAAAGTTAATTGATCGGTTTATTGCGTATTGAACTTTTTTCCCATAAAAATTTTGTTATAAACAGCTTTAAAGTTTTATTTTACATACATTGTTGTGAGTTTTTCTCAAATGTATCAGTAACATGCTACTGTTTTCCGGAAATAGTAAATTACACACCGAGGTGGGAAGAGTTTCATTACTGTCGAGAGGCTAGCTGTTATCTCGAGGCAGGAATAAATCTTCCTGCCTCCTGGCAGGGGAAGTGAGGGTGGGAGGACAGGGCGGAAAGTAAAGGTGTGTAATATGACACGTTCCTACCTTCATTGGCGTAAGTAATGACAGTATTACATATATGGATATATGGTTGTGAATAAATAATATTATTAATCGGATCATATGTCTAATTGTTATACTAATTTCGCTCCATTTTATATGAAATGCAAATTACTAGAAAGGGAAGTAGTATACACCGACTACCATTATCAAATAATGACTCGAACGTGAAGTCGAATGTAAACTTCAACAAGGAATAAGAAGTTTTCATTCGACAAGTAATTTTCCAGCAAACTGCAATTCTAATGCTCTCTGAATAAATACAAGTTCAGGTAATCTCTTTCGTCGAAAGAAGTTTCATTTGAATTCATCGCTGTAAGTGTACAATAATGGAGATAAAGATAAATATAATGAACATTTGTTATATTAACAATTTCAAACAAGAATATCAAACACATTCAGGACTAAAAGCCATTTTAATTATTAAACAGAAATAATCTAATTATAAGCACTTTAGTTCCTCGAAACAACCTATATTTTTGATATTGCCATTATATACAGATCATTTAAATGAAAACTATCCATCCCACATAATTCTGAAGGCGTCACCTGTACGAAAGAATGAAAAAACTTGAAAAAAATCATATAAAAGGAGATGACTTTTTGCTCGTATGAGGTGGGGTCATAGGGTGGTGAAGGGGATTGATAGCTAAGTGTTTTTTCATAAAAGTGACGCTCTGTATACCCAATACCGGCAGGGGCTAATATTCAGAAACCTTGAAGCTGCGTTCACACAAGGCCAGTAGGTGGGCAGGTTACTTGGAGCAGGTAACCTGACCCATGTGGACGACCACGCTTGTAAATCACAGGCGATCTGCCTGTCAACCTGCCTGGCAGGTCGACTTGCACGAGGAGTAGACAACCTGCCCCCCACCACACGAAAACGGTACCTACCACACAGCCTGCCTTGCACTGTGTGGACAAGTCATAGACGAACAAGTGAGCAAAAGATCTGACCGTTACGTTACGTTATGTTACGTTGCTTCGTTATGTGCCTTACTTGCGTGCGTGTGCTCTCTCCTGAGTCTCTCTCTCGTTCACGAAGCAGCGATTCATATGCTTCGGCCGGGAATCGAACCCGGGTCGCCCGCGTGGAAGGCGAGCGTTCTACAACTGAACCACCGATGCTACATTAAAATTCTATGCAAAGCTGGTATTCGCAGTGCTGGTGATCTACTTGAATTTGTTTGGATAAATTTTTACTATTATTTCCATAATTTTTTTGCACGATTGATCTTTTTTGTTTATTTACAGCATCGGTTGTCAGGCCGGTAGGTTGTGTTTACTGGTTTCTAAGTTTAACACGCCGGTAAGTGATCTACTTACCGTTCAGACGTCGAAAAGTAATAAATAGCATAAAAACAATTTCACCAAAATGCAATAGTATATTAAGTATTAAGAACGGTAAGGGTTGTTTACCGGTCGACAGCAATTTTGCTGGAGACCGGTATTACCCTTAACGTTCGAGATGCTTATACCATTTTTTGCGCGATCGTATTGAAATATTCGAATAAAATATTTCGAAGAAATTTAAATTATTTTATTTGGAATTTATTTCAATACAATCGCGCGAAAAATGGTGTAAGCATCTCGAACGTTGAGGGTAATTACAACGATTTCATGTAGATTCCTCCCGTAAAATTGGACAAAATGATATGAGGATTAAGGGGTCTAGCACATTTACTTTTCGAAATACAGGGTGTTGAAATCTTGAAAACTTGAATGTTCTAATTCGATAACTTCAAAATGGATGTATAAATTGTTTGACATTTAACAGCTTGTTTTTAAATGTAAAAGGGCATATTTTGATAGAAATAGTAGTTTGTGCAACTAGTGTGGATATGATGGCCATATCGCACGAGGACGAAGGTTGAGCACGACGCCGTAGGCGGAGTGCTCAATCGTTCAAGTGCGATATGGACAATCCACACGAGTCGAACAGCATATTTTTTTACGACCCACTTGAGAAAAAATCTAGAAAATAAAAATTTCTATAAACTGTAATATAACTTCAAATTAAAAATTTGACAATTAAATTTTATGTTTTCACTAATTTTTTTGTGGTAAACGTACAGTTCTTGAATGTCCAATTTGTATAATGCTACGGTTTCCCTTTTTAAATATACGATGCTGTTATAAGTAGATGTTGCCAGTCGGACTCCCTCATGAAGGGTACCGTACCATTATCTATAATAATGAATATTCTGCTAAATATTTTAAACGTCTACCTATTGTCGTTATTTATCAAGCAGAATAATGATTTGAAAATAAAATTGACAATTAAAAAAACTTTTTCACGGGAATCGAACCCGGGTCTACCGCGTGAGAGTCTGGTTTGCTTACTACCCGACCACCGAGGAATATGCAAATTGTTTATCTATAACGTCAGATGTATCACATAATTTTATGAAATCATTTTATTCTGTTTTAAGTATTTGTTGTTAATTTGTACGGATTATTTCATATAATATTTTGGCATTTTCACAACTCGTGCGCAAAAGTATATCTTCACGCACTTGTATCATGAATAACTATTGTGCCAATCAACTTAATGATAAGATTTTTATTTTTATTTATAATTAATACTACTGTATATTTTTGTTAAATGAAGTTTCCAGAGTCAAATAAATTATTGTATTAATATGTGTATTTATTTATTGATTCAAAAAATTTTCGCTTGAAAGGAACTAAAGTTCCTACCGTGTGTCTCGCGACACGTTCTACCTTTTTTTCCAAGTTCTTCCAATAATATTTCACTAGATTCACTTCCAAAATTGCGGTATAAGATTTCGCGTCAATTCTTGTACGTCATCATAAGATAACACAGAAGATGGATGCACTTTCCGCCATTTTTAATACAACTCACTAAAACACTGACTCGCTCACAACTGTGGACAGCTTCAACAGCAAGTCTCCAGTACAGTAACTTGCATCAGGTTACCTGCTCCAAGTAACCTGCCCACCTACTGGCCTCGTCTAAACGCGGCTTAACCTCTAATCAGCCATTTTTCCAAGACAATTCACATTCTCAAAGCTCACTGAAACTCTAGTACACACAGTTAGCAGCCTGGTTTCACAACAGGAGCTGGGCACTGTTATTATGTACGCAAAGCCATGCCACCTAGAGGAGGCAACTGTAGAAGGCATCCTTCACCAGAGCGGCTGCCTGGAGACTATAAGGAATGTCCAGTCTCCGATTGACTACAAAAAAGTCGAGCTGGAGAATTAAGTCTTGTTTTTGGAGGATCGCAATATTCCTAAGGAGGTAGCAATGAAATATACCATAATATACGGTTCTAAGATAAAAATGAAGGAGAGTGTTTGGAGACTACCACGTACTATGAAAAAAAATCATATTTCAACAGTATTTTCTACAATTTTCTCACATAATAACTGCTTCCTCCTCTGAGTTCACGGTAATTACTGGAGGAATCCATGCATAATTTTGTGTTGATTGGTAATTTTTAATAATAAAATAACTTCGAGTAGTCCAACTCTGTCGAAGACGACTCACATATATCTAGAATTTAGCGAACTAGTCTTAAAAAGAATGTCACCCCACGCAGACATCACAGAAGTTAAATATAAAAAGGAATCGAGGCAAGACATGGACCGTTAAAAGAACGAGTGGTATGCTTCCTGCTTGCTAGATTAATAAATACACGTTACTTCTACTGTCACGACAGGCGTGTTCTTAGATGTTTATTTAGATCGAAGACATCATTTTTCACTTTATAGAAAGTCAACTGCAGACTTTAGATAAATAAACAGCTAATGATAGGAAGTTTAGACAGTTTTAGATTTTAAAAGACAGCCTCATTTAATATTATTTAGTTCCAAAAAGGAATAAAAGTGCTTCAGCAGGAAATAGAAGATAGGTGAATTTCCTGAAGCTACAATAAAAAATATAACTCAGAATTATTAGAAGGTTACAAATGACTTAGTGCTTTGGGACATGCCACAAGACGGTGTGATAAGAAAGTATTACTCTTCAAAGAAATTCGTTACGGAATTAGGCAACAAGAAGGATTGGGATCCAAATACCACAACCAGACTTGGAAAGAGTATCATTCAATGGTACACAGACGGCTCAAAAGCAATAGGAAGAACTGGGATAAGAGTGTTCGGGCCAGGAACCGAACACTCTGAAAGCTTGGGAAAAACCCCAAGTATTTTTCAAGCGGAAATCCACTATGGAAGGCAAAGGATTATCATGATGTCGGATAGTCAAGCAGCCATTGAAGTACTGAGCTTTTGTGTTATCAGATCCAAAATGGTGTGGGAATGCCTAGACAAACTCAATGAACTAGGCGAGAGCAATATAGTCACCCTACTATGGATTCCAGGACACACTGCAATAGAAGGAAATGGAATGGCAGATGAACTATTAAAGAGGGGGACTGAAATACCTTTCTGGGGGCCTTAACCCTTTTGCGGAATCTGCCCCAATGTAATATTGGAAGAAGTAGGTAAAGCCGAGAAAAAGAGAAGATCCGACCATTGGGAAGATATAGCAGAGCTTATACAATCAAAGACTCTTCTGGGTGACTACAGCCTATTGAGATCAAATGAATGCGTAGGTAAAAGTAAAACTGCGCTAAGAGTTTTAACAGGGATCCTAACGTGACATTGTAGCCTGAGTGGGCAAGGGAAAAAGCTCAAAATAGTGGAGGAAGAAGAATGTAGATTTTGTGGCATGGAAGAGGAAACCTCCATTCACATACTTTCCAATTGCACAGCATCCAGAATCCTGGAGCGCAGCACCTAGGAGATTACTGGATAGAAAAGGAGCATTTACCTATGGTGAAGCCTGCAGATATCCTAAAATTCCCCCGGGAAATAGGACTAAAGGAACTACTAGTTTCTGAGACTCTCCTCAGAAACTAAGTAGAAGTAAGGGGGCACAATAGATCTTTTAGGTACTTCAAAAATATGTTGGTGTCTTTACACCTCCGTAGATCTTACTCAAACACTGCTTAAAAGGGTCTAGGGAACATATCCGTTCATCATGGGAACGCTAGAAGAGATGATTAAATCTACAGCAGAAGGGACCCTTTTGAAATTTACGAGACAGTGGTTAGTCTGTGGTACAAAATGATGTTCTGGGGTATCAAGAAGTCACCAAAATATAAAATATCTTCCGCATTGATTGCCTAATACATTGTTCAACATAAAATGTTTTTGTTTTATCGTTAATTATTAATTTTGAGATTTTGATCAATCTATAACCAAACAAAATTGCGTTGAATAAAAAATTAACTAATAGTTCATCGATTGTGACTTTGTTAAATCAACAGAAAATGTCTTTCCGGTATTTTGTTGAATTTGTCAGTGGAGCATAAATTTCGAGTGAGGATCTATGGTGGTTAGTTTTTTTCAGTCAATGACTTTGGCTAATAAACTTTTAAAGTTTTTATGTTTTTTAATTAAAAATTGAATTGATTTGTAATCATTTTTCTACTGTATTTCAATTTTAATGTTGTTATATTGAGAATCCGACAACGCAGCGTTTGAAAGAGACACTAACGTTTGTTGTGTAATTTGTTATTGAGTTATCTCATGTACTATCTCTATAATCAACGTTTTTCTCAACCTTAAGGAATTGTCGTAGCACAGGTGTCAAAAATAAAAGTTTGACAGTGAGCACAATTATTAGATAAGTGCATTGAAAATGTCAGTAAATAATTGGTTCCACTTTAGCCAAATGGTTAGTTAGCTATAGTAACATTCTTCTCAATAACAATGACCATCAAGCTTTATTTTTATTAAACTGTAAGCATCAATTCCCATCTGTACTATAGTTATTAGTCTTAATTAGATTTTCAAAATCTCTCTCTAGCTATAAAATTAAAAATGTAATGATGTAACTTGGGAAGAACCAGAATATAACCTTAAATTTAGGATTTTTCCCATTTTCCCAAGGATACTAATCTGACATTGTTATCTAAAATATAATGAGTATATTTCAGCGATCTTATGTCTATCATCTCTTTCATTTCGTTCCTAACCATACTTAATAAAAAAGCAGGTAGGGTATTAAAAAGTCTTTAATTAGAAGGGATTTTGTAGAAGACGAACAATGATACTGTTGAAGGATTTAGAAGGATTGTAGTAATAATGGTCGAAGGAATTAAATTTACTTTTTGCTTATTGGCATCTGCAAAGTTTGATAAAAATCTTAGAAAATACACTGATATGAATTGGGAAAGTAGTTCGTATAATTAGGATGTATTTGAACTGAAAATTGGGGAAATTGGATAACAAGATAAAAAATACAATACGCGAGTATTTTGGACTAAGAATGTCAGATAACTACATATCTTTGATACTTTAGTAAATATTATTCTGTAATAAAACTGCAATAAAAAGGAAGTCAATAAGTTAGTTTTTTAAATTATTTCATAACTCTCACTATACTTTTACAAAACCCCTTCCTTTATATATTTTTCAAACCTTCGATAGCTTATAACCTCCATAAACTTTCGACCATATCTTTCCAAATATGTAAAAATACAATGCATATAATAAACAAATAGTACATTTATTCAAAAGATTACACAGTTGAATTAAATTTGCTTCAAAGCTTGCAAAATTTTATCCAATATAGATAACTTATTTTTGTTCTTCGAACAGCATTTTTAATTCACTTATCACAATTTGTCTTGATATTCCACTAATATTTGCTGCATTGTATTTTGTTCTTCGAATGTATTAGTTTTTAGTATTTCTTTGACATTTATTAGTAGATACTATTTTGATAGTAGCCCACTTGATATAATCAAAAATATGGCTTGATTATGTTTCGCCCATTCTCAAACAAGCCTATAATAACAATTCTTGAAAGTGAAACATGAATAAATATGAAATTTTTGGTAATTCCAGGTAGGTTCCTACGGTATTAGCAAACATTAATGCCCTAAGTTTACTACATCGTTTGAAAGTTTATTAATTGTACTAACAAATTGTAAAAAGACTTATAGGGTGATTCATTTAAAAATTTTGAGATATTGCTTGATTTGCGTTTTGTTTCACCCTGTATTAAAGAAGCCACAGATGAAAAAAGTAATTAATACTGAGCACAGCCAATGATGTGTGTATGACATTTGAACACAAAGACCTGTTGATTTATTTCAATTTACTGTTCTGCAGAGTGCTAAAGAGGAGGTCTTTTTTGCTAATAATTGGCCATATCTTTGTAAAACACCCTTATAATATATTGAAGTGCTATATTTTTGTAACGCTCTCGGTGAGATCTTTCCTATTCTTGAACAAAATATAGTACGTTCCATTTAAAAAAATGTAAGTTTGTGCTGCTACGTGGTTTTGGAACACCCTGTAGAATCGAAAGTAATTTCGAAATGTGCTCTCAGTAACTGTATTAGCTCACACAAAACTATAAAGTTCTATCTATCACCACAACAATGTAATCCTCCGATGTCAGAAGATTGCTCCACCCTGTATAT
>CAJUYH010011970.1:0-10501 GCA_910591685.1 Galerucella tenella | reverse complement strand
AACTCAATTTTCAAAAGACATGAGTAAGCTATATTGTTCTCCATAATTTCCAAATTATTATTACTTCTCTATAACCCTTCTGCCAGAAAACGTAGGTAAGTTCACATTTTGGTGAAAATATTATTGAAAATGTATAGGTACCTACCTACATGTGAATATGGTGTTGATATTTGATATACCATTTTTAAAACCCTGACTTTGCCAGTGAAGGTAAACTTCTGGATGGTTGCAGCCAGACAAGTACATCCTATAATCAGCCGGTGGGGAATATTTTCTGTCGGTTGTCGATGTTTTGACCCATTGATTATATTTTCTGCTGGCTGGGGTCATCTTCCAGCCACGGGGGACAAATTTCCATCTACGTGGGGTAATTTTCAGCATCAAGCAATGTCCTCCCTTATTTTTCTAAATATTGTCCTTTCTTTTTTTCACAAGTTGGTTATTTTTTCAATAGACATAAGCTATGTCGTTCCTCTTTTTTCTAAATATTTTCCTCCCTTTCTTTCGCGAGTTGGTTATTTTTTCAAAAGACATAGGTAAGCTATGCCGTTCCTCATTTTTCTAAATATTCTCCTCCCTTTCTTTCACTAGTTGGTTATTTTTTCAAAAGACATAGGTAAGCTATTATGTCGCTCCTCATTTTTCTAAATATTATCCTGCATTTCTTTCACAAGTTGGTTCTTTTTTCAACAGACATTCCTAGACTTTTTTATTTTACCTGTTAAGTACGTCACATGTTCAAACTGAGTGGTTAGCGATTGACTTTTTCCTGCACGGATGCACGTAGTACCACACTGTGGTATAGTGCTCGTTCCTTAGGTTGTCGGTAAGCCTCGTTTCCAAAGCGAGCAGTCAATCGGATAGGGCGAGTGCGCTTAAGTGTTTTCCGTTTGTCGAATGGGTATGGAATGGGATGACAAGCTGGGGAAATAGTTGCCCAGTATGGGCTATCAAAATATCGTAGAAGCCAAATCAGTTACATGTAAAATGGCTACTTTATTTTCATACTTTTGTTTTACGAGTTGGTTATTTTTTCAAAAGACATAGGTAAGCTATGTCGCTCCCCATTTTTCTAAATATTGTCCTCCATTTCATTTAAGAGTTGGTTATTTTTTCAAAAGACATGTATAAGCTATGTCGCTCCTCATTTTTCTAAATATTGTCCTCCCTTTGTTCCATAAGTTGGTTATTTTTTCAAAAGACATAGGTAAGCTATGTCACTCCTTATTTTTCTAACTATTCACCTCCCTTTCTTTTATGAGTTGGTTATTTTCTCAAAAGACATGTCCTTCCTCATTTTTCTGAATATTATCCTGCCTTTCTTTCTCAATCTGGTTCTTTTTTCAACAGACATTGGTAATGTACATTTTTTTCAGCGCTTCCTTTTCAGCACACTAACATTTTCTTACAGGCTTCATAGATTTCGTCGAATGTTTGAAGGATTTTTTAATTTTGTTTGATTTTCTGTTTCAGAAATTTTTTTAGGGATAGATCTCTCAATTATAATAAAACTTATGAGCCTTATATTATTTGGTAAAGTATCCTTTGCATGTTTATTCTCTCAACTGCATGAGTTTAGTATTTGCATGCTCAAGCTTGAGTGTAGTAGGGGTTGGTAAAGTAGTGGTGATATTTGTAATTCGTGTTTAATGTTTTCGGTCAAAATATTGTAATAAATGTTTAGTACCTAGATGTTAATGTTTTGTTGTTATTTGACATACAATTGTTTAAAATTTATTTGTACCTGTTTGTATATTTTTATTACTGCACTTTGCTGGTAAAGACAAACTTCTGGCAGGGTGCAGCCGGTAGTAAACATCCTGTAAGCCGGTGGGGAATATTTTCTGTCGGTTGTAGACTTTTTGACCGATTGATTATATTTTCTACTGGCTGGGGTCATCTTCCAGCCACGGGGGACAAATTTCCATCTACAAGCACCATCCACATCCACAAGCAATGTCGTTTTCTAATTTTTCTAAATATTGTCCTGTCTTTCTTTCACAAGTTGGTTATTTTTTCAAAAGACATAAGCTATGTCGTTCCTCATTTTTCTAAATATTGCCCTCCATTTCATTTAAGAGTTGGTTATTTTTTCAAAAGACATAGGTAAGCTATGTCATTCCTCACTTTTCTAAATATTATTCTGCATTTCTTTCACAAGTTGGTTCTTTTTTCAACCGACATCCCTAGACTTTTTAATTTTACCTGTTAATTACGTCACATGTTCAAACTGAGTGGTTAGCGATTGACTTTTTCCTGCACGGATGCACGTAGTACCACACTGTGGTATAGTGCTCGTTCCTTAGGTTGTCGGTAAGCCTCGTTTCCAAAGCGAGCAGTCAACCGGATATGGCGAGTGCGCTTAAGTGTTTTCCGTTTGTCGAATGGGTATGGAATGGGATGACAAGCTGGGGAAATAGTTGCCCAGTATGGGCTATCAAAATATCGTAGAAGCCAAATCAGTTACATGTAAAATGGCTACTTTATTTTCATACTTTTGTTTTACGAGTTGGTTATTTTTCCAAAAGACATATAGGTAAGCTATGTCGCTCCTCATTTTTCTAAATATTTTCCTCCCTTTGTTCCATAAGTTGGTTATTTTTTCAAAAGACATAGGTAAGCTATGTCGCTCCCCATTTTTCTAACTATTATCCTCCATTTCTTTCAAGAGTTGGTTATTTTCTTAAATGACATAGGTAAGCTATATGTCGCTCCTCATTTTTCTAAATATTGTCCCCCATTTCTCTCAAGAGTTAGTTATTTTTTCAAAAGACATAGGTAAGCTATGTCGCTCCTCATTTTTCTGAATATTGTCCTCTATTTCTTCCAAGAGTTGGTTATTTTTTCAAAAGACATAGGTAGCCTATGTCACTCCTTATTTTTTTAACTATTGTCCTCCCTTTCTTTTATGAGTTGGTTATTTTCTCAAAAGACATGGCCTTATTCATTTTTCGAAATATTATCCTTCCTTTCCTTCTCAATCTGGTTCTTTTTTCAACAGACATTGGTAATGGATATTTTTTCCAGGACTTCCTTTTCAGCACACTAACATTTTCTTACAGGCTTCATAGATTTCGTCGAATTTTTAAAGAATTTTTTTAATTTTGTTTGATTTTCTGTTTCAGAATTTTTTTTAGGGATAGATCTCTCAATTATAATAAAACTTATAAGCCTTATCTTATTTGGTAAAGTATCCTTTGCATGTTTATTCTCTCAACTGCATGAGTTTAGTATTTGCATGCTCAAGCTTGAGTGTAGTAGGGGTTGGTAAAGTAGTGGTGATATTGTTAATTTGTGTTTAATGTTTTTGGTCAAAATATTGTAATAAATGTTAGTACCTAGATGTTAATATTTTGTTGTTATTCGACATACAATTGTTTAAAATTTATTTGTACCTGTTTGTATATTTTAATACTGCACTTTGCTAGTAAAGACAAAACTTCTGGCAGGGTGCAGCCGGTAGAAAACATCCTGTAAGCCGGAGGGGAATATTTTCTGTCGGTCGTGGACTTTTTGACCGATTGATTATATTTTCTACTGGCTGGGGATATCTTCCAACCATGGAGGACAAGCATCCATCCACGAGGAGCAACTTCCAGCCACAATTACTTATATTTGTTTATGCTTTGTCTCTGATATAAACCTTCAGTATTACCATAGAATATATAATTGTACCTTTTTCAACAATTTCCATGATCGCATATATCAAATAAAATTGAGTTGTTGTTGTATTCATTTTGGCGGAGTAGAATTCAATGAGACCTCTGGCGGAAAAAAATTGTAACTGGCGCAACGAGTAAAATAATTTGTTTTGCATTGCTTTTGTATTATTTGCAAGTCAACGTAATTACCGTAAATTCATACTTTATTTATTTAATTTTGTGTCAGTGACAAGTTTAAAACTGTGTTTTCCTATTTAACTCAACTGTCATCGTTTCTGAGGTGATATTCTTATATAATCAGAGATATTTTGGAAGAGGTTATGTTATTCTATTTTTTGTTTTCATTGCAGATCAAAGAAAAAATAAGTCGGAATTAAAGATTTAAAATATTACTCAATACAAACCCATACCTTCCCTGCAACTTAATATATATATATAATTATATCAAAAATGAATTAAAAACACGAAATCAAGCCTAAAATTAAACAGTTAATTGAACGCTTGTTGTACTTTTCACAAATATCAACCATACCTATTACTCCAAAAATAAAAATATTAGGAGTCAAAATTTAGTTTAACAACACAAAATACTAAACCACAATCAAAGAAAAAGCAAAAGATTTACAAAACACACACTGAAAACAACTAAAACAGCAAAATAAAACCATTTAAATATCAAAGGGCTTATACGGCAGCTGATTTGTTATACTCGTTGCTGTGATGACATTGACATTTCAGAACGCCATCTATCGAATTCTACTTTTCCCAATACAAATACTACAAAGTTACCTCTCTGATATGTATGCAACTAAACATTCATCAATGCATGTATGTTTAGTTGCATACCTCCCTGCTGCTTATTGCTGTATTAAGGAATGCCCACACTGGCGCGAATAATTCGGCGCGACGGCGAAATTTTCGCCTCGCGTAATATTCGTCGACTCGAGGTCTTCGGCGTATACGAGGAGCAACAAACCGGCGCGAAAATTTCGCTTGACGACAACGAAACTGCAGCGAATTTTTTTTATCTCGCGACCAGCCGTTTTCTATCATTTTCGTTGCGAAGCAAAGATGTCTGCCACTGAAATATTAATAGAGTTTGTGAAGAAATATCCGATTTTATACGATTTTAGCCATTGAAGATTACAAAAATATAAGAAAGAAAGATAAGTTATGGGTGACAATCACCAAATTTTACAGAAAGGCAAAAAGAAAATTTGATAGGTAATAAAATCGAAACGAGAAACTTTAATTTATTGTAAGTAGTGCTTTATTATGGGTGAATAGGTATATTAGTAATTATCATCAAATCAGTAATTTTTATTTCAGAGCATAATTAAGCAGTCAAATAGCGTTAGAACATCAAAAAAATTTAAAATGCCACTTAGAACCTTCTGGTTCTCAACCCGTGTTATATTCAACAAAAAATTATCAAAATCCCTTACCTTTCAACTTCCTCATCCTCTGAGGCGGCCAATAATAGTATTGCTTCTTCTTCAGAACTTGAAGAATCCATTTTTTCAGATATCAAAAAAATATATCTTATGAAATTTTCGCGAAAATGTTATAGGAGAAAAACGAATTTTATTTTGTTACTGGCTATGTCGCGAATATTCGCACAAATGTGATAGGAGAGACGAATTTTGATACCGCCTATGTCGCGAAATATTCGCTTCGTTATCCCGGCGTATTAATTCGCGTCAATGTGTGCAAGCCTTTATTGATTTTATTATAGAATTGTTCCATGTGATATCGGTTGACGTTTGCACGAATGTAAATGATAAAAACGGTTTTTCCCTAATTACTTGAAATGTAAATCTTCGAGAAGAAAGAGAGGTCAATCAATACAAATACTAGAAAGTTACCTCTCTGATATGTATGCAACTAAACATACATCAAGGCATGTATGTTTGGTTGCATATCTCCTTGTTGCTCATTGCTGTATTATTGCTTTTATTTTAGAAATTTTCTATGTAGTAAAGGTTGACGTATGGGTTGACGTTTGCACGATAGTAAATTATACAAACGGTTATTCTATGTGATTATACCGCGCTATTAAATATTTATTTGTGGAATACCATAGGTAACATAAATAAGATAGATGGGCAACTGAGTGTTGATGTTTTTCAAGCCATCTCCTGGTTTGGGGACCGAACTGTATAGCTATAGCTGTCAACCTTATTGAGCCAAGACCAGAAGATATTAACTGTATTGCCTGCTATAAAAAAGACCACACATCAGTCAAAATATTAGACAGATGTCATTGTCATACTAATGTCAATGTTATTTTACCTATAGCTTTGTTGTTTTGGCATACACAAGGACCGCAAGTATGTGATTTATTCTTAAAATTACCAAAGTAAGTCAGAGGGCCTGTCCTGTAAGGGTTTTAAATTTTAATCAGATCTTCAATATTAAAGAGCCAGACAATACAAATATCTGTTATTTTATATTTTAAAGGGAACACTGGTTGTCCAATGAGTCATCTATGAATATGGTGGCCCAAGGTAATAGGTAGGTCATCTTGGGGTAGATATTTCCTAACCTAACGCATCCTTTATCTATAAGGGTTTTTTAGCGAGCTGCTGGTTAAAACCCAGCGGTTACTTGCGGTAACAGGCGGTTATTCACGTTTTAAAACAAAAGTGGGGGTTATAACCCCTGCCAGTTACCCACCTATGGACTATGGTAACTGAAGTTATTACCGCGGTCACTGATTTGACATTTCGGTATTTACCGTTCGTGGCAAAAAATTGATGGGTATTAACTTTTTATGACCAGTCACTCGCTAAAAAAACCTTTATGATAATTGAAATTGAGCATCTATCTCTGCTGACATCTATCTTCAGGTCAGTTATGTCAAGGCAGAAGAGTGTAACTACCTAAAATATAAATGGTCAAAGAATAACAAGACTCGTACAAATATAATACTTTTTATAAAAATGATGTATAATAACAATAACATGAAACACGGGACAGATGATTGTTGAATCATTTCATAAAATAACTAGAAAAAAATTTTAAACTACGGCCATTTTAATATTAGACACACTCATTTTTTAAATTGTAGTTACTTTTTGTTTCCTTTTACTTTTAATGTATATTTAATAAAACCCTTTGCGAATTTAGAGAATACCGTACTTTTAAAATAATTATAGAATATAATTTCAAAGCAACGCATTTTTGAAAATTGGGTAGGTTGCCCCACCGTAACTAAAAAGCTCACTGTTCTTCAATGGACGGAGTGGCTACTCGATTTCCGACATGACACATTGAGGGAGATAGCTTTATACAACATCTGTGAAAGTGACAAAGAAAAAATTTTTGCCAGATGTAGTAGAGAGGTTGAGGTTTATTAAAACTATAAGTTGAAGTTTCGTGTGACCATTTTCTTCAAGAATTAAATGTTTTTTATTTGAAAGACTAACTATAACATTTTAAATATAGAGACGTCTATACATGTGTGACTGTGATAATATATTGAATTGAATTAGTGCAGGCTAAAATTGAGTTAAAATGGCGATTTGAAGAGCAATGGTGGACATATGAAATTTTTCTACAATTGGATCCGTCACAATGGAAGACACTTCATTAAATCTACAAAACGGCGGACAAATGGGACCCATGGCTGGTTCAGTAACCAACAATAAACAAAATGAAGAGGCAAATCCGAAGTCCCACTATTCTATACCGGGTATATTACATTTTATTCAACACGAATGGGCTAGGTTCGAATTAGAAAGATCACAATGGGAGGTTGATAGAGCTGAATTACAAGTAAGTTTTTGTTGTAGTTATGTTTGATCAACTTGTTCTTATAAATGATCATATTTAATCCATTAGAAAATTAGTGATTCTTACTAAGTATGGCATACTTAGTACCTACACTTTTTTGGTAAATTTAAATTACAATGAACCTGACTATTTTGTATAAACAGTAATCAATGATTTTATTGATCACTGAATTTGATTGAAAATTAGAATATGTTTTGTAATATTTATCTTCAGATTTACTATTTAGTAAAACTATCCATACCTATACATGTTTCCAATAATTAGTTTATGTTACCAGGTACAATAATTTCATTTCCTATTTTATAAAACATTATGTTACATACATTATTGAGATATTAATCCATTAATATTGAAGAATGCTTGCAGTGGACTGAACATTAATTTGTTCATAGGTGATACAAAACTTATTAGCATTAAGTTTGTTCCAAACAACCAAACCAATTTTCATTCATTCCTTCTTTTTTTCTCTTTTTACATAATCCTGCTATGAATATGAATCTTAAGATTGTAGAAACAAAAACAGATTGAAAAAATGTTATATTTGATTCTATTAAGGCAAAAATACTGAATGTCAATCTTATGGCAAGAGGATGTAAATTCACAGTTAAGAAAAGAACATGATTATTATAATATAGACAAAACAGATCTACATGAAAAACTAAACTAAAGTAATTACATGAAATTAGGTAACCAAACTTGTAAAGATAATCTCTTTTTTACCATTTGTTCTGTTATTTTGGAATGATTAAGAACTTTATACTATTAGGCGTACTATACTATTAGAAACTACAACTTTGACTAAATGGCCTAGTAGGATTCAACGGAAAACCTTATGTTACTTCAACTAAATTTGTTTCTTTTTCTTTGGAATGTTGTTCCTAAGGGGTTTAGTGTTGTGCCATCATAGCCAATTGAAGATAAATGCCTCTTATCTGTTGTACCTATTTGATATATCAAAAACTTCCTTCATTGTAGTTTCATTAATATTGATTGGTTTAGATTTTTGTTGGTAATTTCAGTGTTAAGTGATATAATTATTCACTTGTATAAATATTTTAGTTTAATTATAAAATAATCATTAAACTACAAGATGCAGGCTTATATAGCTGAAGAAGGAATTGCATAAATGTTTTTTAATGGGCAATACATTTCTATGCTTGAGTTACTTGACATAGGTTTCACTGTGTGGAAACTTTCATTATACCACAAATCCTTTGTGACTGCTTATTGCAACAGTGTAGATTGATTATAACTTTTGTTAGTTATTGCAGAAAATAGAAATACCTATAATCATACCTCACTTATCTAGTATTTATTTCTTGGTTTGTGGTAGTTAGAAAATGTGAAAATGGCAGGATTTTAATGATACAAAAGGTATATTTAGAACTTGGTATTATAATTATCTGCAAAAATATACAAAATTCTAATTTAAGTAATGTTCTACACTGTTCTACAGTATGGGATTTTAATTCTAGAAACTGTAATAGTAGATAATCAATAACTGTTCTTTTTGAACATCTTTATCTCAAAAACCAACAAGTCTGAGATCATCAAATCAAGGACAGACTTTAATTGAAATCTGCAGATTTCTTATCCTAAGGATACTTATAATTAAAATTGCATAATTATGTTATAGTGATTTCATATTTTAATTATTTTTCAGGCAAGAATTGCTTTCCTGCAAGGAGAAAGAAAAGGTCAAGAAAATTTGAAGAATGATTTGGTGCGACGTATCAAGATGCTCGAATATGCCCTGAAGCAGGAGAGAGCTAAATTTCATAAATTAAAATATGGTACAGAATTACAGCAAGGTATATATGCACACAATTAAGGATATTTTCAGTATAATAATAGTTTTGAATGGTGCCTTATCTTCAAATTTAAGTCACTATAAAATGATCACTAACAAAATTCTAGATAAATGAATTAATTGTTTGTGGTGTTTCAGGTGATATGAAACCACCAGTGATAGATGAATCCAATGAATCTCAGTTAGACAGTGACCAGTCATATGTGTCTGTATCGAATTCTTCTTGGAAACAAGGAAGACAACTATTAAGGCAATATTTGCAAGAAATCGGTTATACTGATAGAATAATTGATGTTAGATCTACAAGAGTGCGAGCTCTATTGGGTTTGAACAACAATAATGCTGATCAAGATGATAATCAAAATGGTGGTGGCATCAATGCCAATGAATCTAACAAAAGGGCTAGTGAAACTCAAGGTGAGAAATTTATTCCTCTCATTTGCACCATACTGTATATTTGAAGTAAATCAAATTAAAAGCTTTTCTAATAATATTTTAGGTAGAAGAACTCCAGCGAAAAAAGCTCAACCAAGCTCTCTAGCTGAAGCTATGATGTTGGATACTGAAGCAGCCGTTATGGCAAATTTAGACTTTTTATCTAATACTGATGTGGATATGGATGATGATGACGAAATGAGTGACGATGTCGATATTGAACCTACTGATGATATTGAAGATGATGTTAAGTTGAGCAAAAAAGGTTATATAATTTTTTTTAAATAAATTGAAGTTTTTTTTCTCAAACTAACAGTTTTAAAACGATTTAAAAACCTTTCAGATTGCTCTAGCATTATTTTGATCAGCTATGGCTAACTCATTCAGCAGATTACTAACCGTGTCAACCGGGTTTTATTATTTTTTTTCTGTTAAATTAAATGTTTTTATAGATAAAATGGATAATGATTTAGGTTTAGGCGACGATGTCGATGCAATAGCCTTAGAAGTGTTCAACGAACTCAATAGACTCTCCGAAGCAGAGAAAAAACAAGACAGTAAAACTGAACAAGCTGATTGGAACAAAAGTAAGTCAGGGGAGATTTAAAAATATACAAAATACCAATAGCTTTTATGATTTAATTTTATTATTTCCACAGCCAAAAGACCTATAGGAATGAATGATGAAGAAAACGTTGATTCGTCGCTTGGCTTAGGCGAATTAGCTCAACTAACTGTTAATAACGATTCAGAATCAACTTATGATATTGACAGCAGTAAGGTACGTGTACTTCTAATT
>CAJUYH010011969.1:0-10501 GCA_910591685.1 Galerucella tenella | reverse complement strand
CTACTATTTTATTGTATACTATTGAAGTGAATAAATTATTATTATTAAGTATTATTACTATCGATTTTTCGCAAAATCAGTCAAAAATTCGTGTTTCCCTATAGTTCAACGGACCCCAAACCTACCTTTCCTGCAACTTTAGTAGTTATAATTATATCAAAAATAAAATAAAAAAACGAAATCAGACCTAAAACTCCAGTTAATTGAACCCTTGTACTTTTCACAAATATCCACCATACCTATATTACTCCGAAAATAAAAATATTAGGAGTCAAAATTTAGTTTAACAACACAAAATACTAAAGCACAAAAAAAAGCATAAGTTTTACAAAACACACACTGAAAATAACTAAAACAGCAAAATAAAACCACTTGAATATCAAAGGGCTTATACGGCAGCTGATTTGTTTTACTCGTTGCTAAGATAACATTGACATTTCAGAGAGCCATCTATCGAATTCTACTTTTAACAGAACGAAGCGATACGTTTTCTGCTAAAAAAGCCTTCTTGACAATTTCTTTACGTCAACGTAACTCCAATACGGATACGGATACGTGTAAAAACTTTTGACCAGCTAAAAGTGTCTAATGTGTATAGACTCGTATGAAGTTTGTGTACATTTATATAGCTCAAAAACGTTCGGCTGATGGAAAAATATATGAAAACAGTCCTTGAACCTAACCATGCATGCGTGTTTGTTAAATGAAAAGTCATCATTTTTTAGCTGATGGGAATTTTATCTGACGAAAAAAATTCCGCAGTATGTGCGTTCTAGTTGACGATCGGCGGAGCTAGTAGAGTAGTGAACCGGGTATGAAAGAGGAGCTCCGAGCACATTTGTGAAATCGAACGTGATGGAGTTTGAATTCAAAGACGACATCACCAGGGCCCGTATTCTTAAGGGACTAGTGAGAATCTCACCAATGAGATAGGTGTATTGCATGGTTGCCTAACCTAACCTAATTTGAATTTGTTTTTGAGTATATGAGTACATCATAATCATAATTTAATAATAATTACCATTAAACCCCATATAATTCTTACTATAAAATATGAACAATTTGGAAATTCGGCTTATAGCCGAATTATTTTTATTTGATTCCGATGATGAAGATGAAAATAAAGAAAGAATACAGAGATTGGAAAAGATACAATTTTTTGTAGAAGAAACTGTGCCTAGGTACAATTTTCAGCAATTCAAGCAGCATTTCCGACTGACAAAGACTACTTTTGAGATTCTCATGGAAAACTTGCATTCTGTTGTTGATAGGAAGAGAATAAGAATATCTGGCAATCCCGAATTAACATTGGACAAACAAATGTTGATATCTTTATGGTATTTGTCAAATATAGAAAGTTTTAGGTGAGTAATATAATGTAGGTAAATTATTATTTAATTTTCTTATTGCTGTATCTGAAGAAAGAAATAAGTGAAGACAATAATTTTATTAGTCCCCATATTTTTTAGATGCGTTGCCGATAGATTTGGTGTTAGCAGGTCCACTGCTTGGAATTGTGTTAACAAAATTTGTAGAGATTTACTTGCTTTGAATGAAAGTAAGAAAGTTATAGCTCTTAAAGAGGATGACTGTAGCAATACGACTAACTTTTTTAGAAATAAAACTCGCTTTCCAGGTGATAAATAGGAGTATGTGATATATTTTGGTAGTCATTTTACATTTTTTGTAGGAATTCTGGGAATAATTGATGGCTCACATATCCCCCTAAAAGCTCCACAGAGATACCCAGTTTCTTATATTAACCGCAAGGGATATCATTCTGTGATTCTCCAGGGAGTATGTAACTGGAAAAAAAAATTTATACATTGCTATTGTGGTGAGGTTGGGTCTATGCATGATGCTCGTGTATTGAGACGGTCAGATTTTGATACCTTGCTTGGTTCCTTAGAAATTCACCAGGATGAGCATTTTATTGGGGATTCTGCTTATCCATTAAGAAACAACTTACTTGTACCTTTCAAAGATAATGGATATCTTACTAATGTTCAAGTAAACTACAACAACATATTTTCAAAGGCACGTATTTTTATTGAACATACTTTTGCCCTATTAAAAGGGAGATTTAGAAGGCTTAAACTGATGGAAGCTACTAGAGTTGAAATCATTCCCCAAATAATAATGGCAACCTGCATTTTACATAATATATGCATAGATAGTGAAGATGAACTAGAAATCAATTTAAATGAAGTCATTCAAGAGGAAATGTTGATGCGGCCAGGCAATGTAGTGATTGGAAGAGAGAATAACAGAATAGCAGTTGAAAAACGAAACAATATCGCAAATTATTTATACTTGAGACCAAATAATTAAAGAAACCTTTTGGATTTTATTTATTGTTTATATTCAAAACACCTTATATAATTACTATAAAACAAAATATATATCTTATAATACATGAGTTCTCAAAACAAAATAATTAATTCTTTTTTATATCAAAACACCTTATATACTAAAAACAAAATATTTGATTATTTGAATAAATCTTAAAAAAAATAATAATACTATATTCATAATACAATGACCATTGGTTTGTGAGACATCAAGGACTTATTTTTTTATTATTTAATAAGAATATTAAATTCTCATTCATTTATTTTATTAGAGTATCTTCCAAACGAATGGGTCACATTGTATCTTATCACTGAACTTCAGTCTTTCCCATCTTGGTTTTCTCTATGTTGAGAATCTATTTTTCTGCCGATTTGATGCTCAATAGAAAGTTGGTATAGGTCCAAAAACCTATCCAACTTGTTCATTTTTTCCTTGTGTCTTTTATCAGAACAGTCTTCAATTTTCCTTTTTCTGCTTGTACTTGCTGATGCCTGTTCGGAAGCTCGGGAGCTTGTAGGAGTTACAGCTTCTACAAATAAAACAATATAAATATAAGATATAGCAAAAATAGTCTGCGATTTAATACCATTCTCTTTATTTACAAGCAAACCAGATTCTGAGCTGCAGGTAGCGGGTGGTACCATTTCTGGTCGACTGTTTAAAAAATCATCCATTATATCAAAAAACTGCCAACTTTTCCTGTTTTTTCCAGTTTTTGCATTATGATCTTTGATTTTTTTGTATGTTCGCTTCAGTCCTTTCCACTTGGTGTCTACCTGCTCTGCCGTGAACTTTTTATTTGCCATGTTTGACAGTTCTGTGGCAATCCTTTTCCAAACGTTTTTTTTCATAGTACCTTCGAATAATGCATGATTTTTCTCAACCAACCGAATTAGTAAAATTGTAGAACTTTCTGACCACAATTTTGCATCTGTCATCTCTGAATCATTCCCCAAGCAGGATGATAAGGAGCCATCTAGAACATCTGTTGAACCTGAAAAGTGATTCGGGGTGAATAATATGGCAGGTAATGCAAATGAAATGGTCAGTTAATGGCTAAAAAAGGGAATCTGACAGCAAGTATTAGAAACATAATATTTCACATACATTCATTTCCAGTATCTTCTTCCGCTGTCGCATAGTGCTCCAAAAAATGCTTTTGAACCCAATCCAGAGTTCCTTCGATGCCACACTCACCACAGGTCGCGAGTTCCGCCCCCGTAAATTTGTTTGCCATATTCGGTTCGGTTTCGATTATTTTGAAAATAAAAACAACCAAAATGTAGTTATGACAGGTGACAGTTGGAACAAAACTCGCCGTGTACCCAGTGCTGCCAGAATGAAAATGCAATGATGTACTAAATCATGAAACAAAAAGTACTAAATCCGGAGAAAATGTACTAAAAAGAATAAATATCAAAATGTACCAAAACGGTATAAAAAGCACCAAGACCGAACACAAAAAGTACTAAATAAATTGCGGAAACTTTAAATAAACGGCGGGAATTTCAAATTAATGATTTATTTATAATAACAAAGGGACAAAACTTCATATTGTTACTGTAGACCTATATAAATAAAAAATAATATATTTACATTTTTTAAAATAAAAATATCTTCTGAAATACATACAGATATAAATACTAATAACAATGATAACAAAAAAAACTTATTTGAACATATATTGCCTATATCACTTGTACAGCAACTAAAAAAAATGTAATTGTAATTTGTACTAAAAATTGTACTAAATATAAATTATTTGCTAAAATGTACTAGATATATTGAATGTAACACTAACGTACTAAACATTGGCCGAAATCACTAGATCTAGTACGAAAACACTAGTTCTGGCAGCTCTGCGTGTACCACCTTCAAACTTGGGGCACATCGAGCGAGCTCGAACTACTCTCTTTGTTTCAAAACGAATGCTATCTCGAGCACGCTCCATGCATAAAAAAAAACGCAAAAGTAGACGCGGAGCGCGCTCGGAGCATCTTGACCGTCAACTCGAACGCACCTTTTGTAAAACTTCTTCGTGTCAGTTTGACAGAATAATCTTCCCGCTTCGCGGACAATTAATCAAACTAACATTTGACCAAAAAAGGTTAGGTTAACTTAAACACGGTGTGAAACATACCCTAACTGATTACTAAGGATTTAGTATCATTCTAGTGCTAGAATAATGTTAAATGTATTTATTAATATGCTTTTTAATATTTTAGTTTTAAAGTCATGTTAGAATAATCTAAATTTTATTATTAATAAGGCTGGTAGTGTTCTGTAGCATAAAGTCAACACTAGTGCCTACCTTGGCTGCAGGTACAATATGAACTATCATTCGAGACGCGGGATTTTGAATTTTTAAACTTTCAGAATATGCATAATATGGTACAATATTTGCAATTATATTTCTTTTTTAGTCCTAAGTCAAGTCTTGAAATACTAAGAACTAACATTATTGTACAAATAATATTCTAGGTAATTGGTAGGAGATAAAAAAAACTCTGCAAGTGAGGAAACATTAACTCAATCCAACATAAGCACACAAATACAATGTTCCAAAAATCAATTGAAGCATTACTTAGAATGACATAAGTAATACCTACAACTACATCCTAAATCATGGAGGACCTTATGCTCACCACAAACCTAACATCGTAAGTCTTCAATCATTTGAATAAACAAAAAACGTTCTGATAGTATTCCGAAATAGACAATGAAAATACAAATAAAAGTTGATTAGTTCAAACTATTAAAATTATAAAGTCTAGGCACAAAGTTTTTCTTCTAAGGGCTAATATGATTTTAAATTCAAGGCATAATAAAGTAAATCATCTGGAACACAAAAGTAAATGAAGAATTAAAAAGGAGTAAGAGATTTGTCTAGAATTTAAATAATTTATCTCTAAACCTTTAGAAAAAGATTTAAACCTTTGGTTGAAACATCTATTAAAATGTTGTGCCTAAAATCATTTGGTTTAACTTGGTTAAAGACTTAAACAAGTTGAAGTGTTTTATTTTATCATTTAGTATGGATCTTCATGAAGTCAAAGCCTCATCCATTCAATTTTTACAAGATAACATATACTTGAAAACCAAAAATAATGGAAAGAATATTATGCATACACTGTGGGACGGAATAAAGGAGTACATTTTTTAATTGAGATTCTTTTTTTTGTTTTTTGGGCGATTTATTTTCTTTTTGCAGGGCTAATAACCTAATATAACATGTCCCCAACATGACTAAATTTGGAAGCAAAATAATGTACAGGGTCAGACTAACAACACATTTATGAAAACTTTAAAACTAAGAGTAATATTATGAATGTTGCCACCATTAATGTTTACTACTTCTTGAAGTCGTCGGCGCCATAAATTGATAGCCCCATTTATTGCACCCTGTTCAAAATTGTTCCAAACAAATTACAATCTTTCATTGAGCTGCTCGATTGTTTCAAATTGTTGTCCGTCATACAAATTTTATTCGAAAACACAGGGAGATTTGGACAAAATGTGTAAATTAATATGGGGAACAAGAAAATATGATTAGTTTATTCAAATATGAACATTTTGAAGATTAAAATAAAAAGTTACTCTTGACTCGACTCGTATAGCGAGAAAATTCTAGAATTTGATTAAAAATGACTGATCAAGGAGGCTTTGGATGGCTTTCCACCAAACTATTTGCCCGGGAGGAGTTAAAGAATACGCTTGCTAAAGGAAATATCGTGCATTTCTGATAATATGACATAATAATATCTCAAGTGAGGTTAAGTGGCTCCAAACAGAAGAAGATCCTTTGACGATCTCAATTTTAACAATTAGATCCAAATCTTTGATTTGCAAGAAGAAGTTAGGAAACCGTGAGCTTACAAAAACATCCCATCAACTGCCGTCACTATCTTATTAAAAAAAGTTCTAAAATTCACAACTATAAAATGAACAAACTATTTTGAATCCTGTCATATTTAAGTAGTTTAAATGAAACAAAGATTCACTATTAAACTATAAGTGTATTTTGATATTTTTACTTGTACAGTATACATCAACGTTTTTCAGCGACAGGCCACCGGCCATCTTGTTATTTTATGTTCATTGTCGGTGTTGCCAACTATTCAACCTTGACATCTCTCTTTTTTTTTATAAGAGTATGAACTTAATGTACTAAACATAATCTTTTAGATATGCTGGTTTTTTAAGGCGTCTTCCAAAACTGGACTTATTTTGATTTAAGATTGTATTATCATTATGATTTTCAAAAGAATTTCTCTCTTGCTCTATTTCTGTAAACTCAGAGTTTTGATTCGAACCGCTGGAAGACTCCTCATTCAACCCAATATCCTCAGTTGAAATGATAAACTTATCTCTAGGAGAAGCTTTATACAAAGAATGCCTATTACGCTCTACAACATTTCCTGTAGGTAATTCTACTTTATAAGACCTTGGCTTTATGCCATTATCAATAATTTGGCCTTTACACATGTCATGTATATTATCCCTAATTCTAACCACCTCCCCTTTTTCAAATCCTAAAGGTTTAACATGATGTTTCTTATCGTGATAGTGTTTAAATTTTTTCTGTCTATCCTCTAAAAATGTCTTAACTCTAGAATTATTGTCATTATCATGAAAATCTTCAAATGATGGAAGAAAGGCATTTGCTTCATGACCAAACATTATTTCATTTGGTGATTTATCCAACTGCGAGTCAATTGGAGTGTTACGATACTCTAGCAAGGCTATGAATGGATCTGTGCCTGAATCATCAGCTTTTTTAAATAATTGCTTGCATGTTTGAACATACCTTTCTGCCATGCCATTTGATCTTGGATAGTGTGGACTTGAGGTTACATGTTGAAACTGCCAGTCTTTACAAAATTTTTTAAATTTAAAGCTCGAAAACTGTGGTCCATTGTCACTGTAAAGAGTATGAGGCTTACCATACCGAGCGAAATTTTCTTTAAGTCCAATTATAACATATTCTGCAGTCTCAGCATGCAATTTTTTGACCTCAAAGAACTTGCTAAAATAGTCTATTAACAATAAAAATGCTTGATTTTTATAATAGAAAATATCAGCACCTACTATTTCCCAAGGCCCATTTGGGACTTCCCTTAACATTAAAGACTCATATCCATGTTTTTTCTGAAACTTACAACAAGTACTACAGTTTTTTACTAAATCCTCAATTTCTTTAAACATAAAAGGCCAGAATAAAACATTTTTTACTCTATTTTTACATTTTTCAATGCCCAAATGATTACAATGTATAAGCTTTAACATTTCCCCTCTTAAATTTCTAGGCACAAGAACTGCTTCATTTCTAAAAATTAATCCCTTTACAAAAAATAATTCATCCTTAATTGAATAGTAATATTTTAAATGATCTGGTATTTTTAATAAAATTGTCTCTTTTTGAGTCAGTAAATGACAAGTTATTTACTATCAAACACAAATGAGCATTTATTTCAGAGTCTATGTCAGTTAGGCCTTCTTCAGACTTTAAGTAAGAACGAGACAAAGCATCAGCCAATAACAGCTCTTTACCTGGTTTATATTGTACAATTAGGTCATACATTTGTAATCTTAATCTCAATCTTTGCAACCTTAATGGTGTATCCGATAAAGGTTTCTTAAAAATCTGTTCCAATGGCTTATGGTCTGTCTCTACATGAACTGTTCTACCATAAATATATTGATGGAACCTCTCGCAGCCATACACAATTGCCAATAATTCTTTTTCAATTTGTGCCCATGAATGCTGAGCAGGTGTCAGGGCTTTGGATGCATATGCAACAGGTAAGCTGTCTTGCAATATAACAGCGCCCAAACCCTTACTACTACTGTCAACTGATAAGACAACTTTTTTATTATTATCAAAGAAATTTAAAACCGGTTTTTTGGTTAACAAGCTTTTCATTTTATCAAAATCAGTTGTATGCTTTTTAGTCCAAACAAAATCCACATTGTTTTTTAAAAGTTGTCTCATCGAGTATGTTACATCTGATAAATTGGGTACAAATTTACTTACATAAGTAACCATTCCTAATAGTGTTTGTAATTCTTTCTTGTCTTTAGGTATATCCATGTTGATTATTGCACTAACCTTTTTACTATCAGGCCTTAAGCCTTGAGCACTAAAAACATGACCCACATAAGTCACTTCTGAGACACCGAACTGACACTTTTTTTTATTAAACCTCACATTACTCTGCTTGGCTCTTTCCAATACTGCTTGCAATTTTCTGTTGTGATCATCTTCATCCGTTCCCCATACCATTACATCGTCTATATAAATTTCAACCCCCTCCAAACCTTCAAAAATATTTTTAAATTTTTGTTGAAATACCTCAGGAGCAGAACAAAGTCCAAACGGAACCCTTTTATAGGCATATCTACCAAAACTACCTGCATGAAAAGTTGTTAAATGTTGGCTGTCTCTATGTAATTTAATTTGGTAGAAACCTTTGTTAGCATCCAAGATAGAAAAAACTTTAGCTCCTGGCATTCTTGCTGCTAACTCTTCAAACAGTGGTAATTGATGCCGTTCTCTTACTATGACATCATTTAAAGGCTTGGGGTCTAAGCATAGGCGAAGTGAACCTTCAGGTTTTTTAACAATCACCATTGAGTTACACCATTCGGTAGGTTCAGTTACTTTCTTAATGACATTCATTTTTTCCATTCTATCTAGCTCTTTTTTAATTTCATCTTGTAGCCCTATAGGTATTTTTCTAGGAGGTTGAGCCACTGGTACTGCATTAGAATCAATTTTTATTTTGTAAGGACTTTCTAGTTCTCCCAGACCTTCAAAAAGAAAACCATATTCTTGCAAAATTTGATTCAACTGTTTAGACCGCATTCCAGCTAATTCAGCAGCCTTGCAAATGGAAATACACTTGTTTAATTCTAGACTTGCCTCCCGTAGTAAGGAATCTCTAACTCTATTATCTAAAATTCCACATATTACTCTGTCTCGTATAAGACTGTCTCGAAGATCTCCAAAGTTGCAGTTCATGCTCAACTTTTTCAAATCAGTGATGAACATATCTACGGTTTCACCCTCTTTTTGTTTTCTACTATGAAACAAGTGTCTATTTATTGTTTCGTTTTCTTTGGGCTTAAAATGATTTTCCAAGTGTTCCAAAACTTTGTCCCATTTTTTTCTATCGTCCTCCGGAATATCTAACGTTTTATATATATCTTGTCCCTCTGGTCCCAGGCAATGCAACAAAATAGCAACTTTTCTTTCATCTGACATTTTCGTGTTGTCGATTATGCCACTGGCCAAAAAGTAAATTTCACATTGTTGTTTCCATTTTTGAAAATTAATAGCCACATCCCCATCAGTACATAACATATTCGGAGGCTTGAGTTGGTCCATTTTTCAAGCTTCTATTTTGTCCAAAATCCCAACAATTTAATTTTCCACTTGTCAACACCCTGTAGTCTAAGGAAGGATGCCGGCTTTTCGAGTCCAAACAAATTTAAACTGTGTGTAAAATAACTATTACACCTCCAGACACAACTTTCACTTCGAAATTATTAATTTTTACCGCAGCGCCATGTCATATTTAAGTAGTTTAAATGAAACAAAGATTCACTATTAAACTATAAGTGTATTTTGATATTTTTACTTGTTACAGTATACATCAACGTTTTTAGTGACAGGCCCCCGGCCATCTTGTTGTTTTATGTTCATTGTCGGTGTTGCCAACTATTCAACCTTGACAGGCCTCTCGGCTTCAGAGAGCTTCTTTTTGGATGTCGTGTATATTTCTACCTTCGTATTAGTACCGTAGAAAACGGCTTCAACTATTTTTTGGAATTTTTTGGTGGTCATACCTGGAGTATCGTGCATAGCTATTCTTGAGTCCTGTAGTGTTTCCAGTTACAGTTTCTTCAGTTTTATCCACAGATCTTTGACCGTTGCATCGTGTCTAATCATTATAATTTTTTTACGTATAATTTCCCGATTTCTTATCCTCGTCTCTTGTTCCAGTGTTTCAAATTCCTCGGTCATGTCAGCCAGTTCAGGATACTTATCTTTATATAGTCTCTGAATGCTGGATTTCATTTCCGGGTCCTTAGGATGAACGAGAACGACTTTCACAGTCTTGTCCGGTGCATTTAGAGGGTTGCCTGC
>CAJUYH010011968.1:0-10501 GCA_910591685.1 Galerucella tenella | reverse complement strand
AATTTCAAAGAAGCCATCAACAAATATTGAAATCGATTCGTGTCTTTCCACCCATCGTGTCTCACGAAAACACGCACTCACTTCTTGTATTGTCCCCAAAGCATTTTAACATCCGCCGCGGGCATTTCCGGGGGGGCACGGGCCCATAGTGCCCCCCCCTGGCTACGGCACTGTTGACAGTGGCCAGTCAGAAATCCTACTGTTAAACGTAGGTTTTTCCTGGTCATCGCCAAATATTTCTTCGGCGCAAGCTTCCCAGGTACATTCCTGGAGTTGAGTTATTGGGTATTGTTGGTAAGGTTGTTTTATTAAACGCTCCCTCGATATCTTTGAATAAACCTAGGGTGGATTCTTTGTTGTCCAATGATCTTTCGATTTTGCCAACCACTTGGTTAAGGGCCGAATCAGTGGACCTTCCCGGAGTATATGCATGCTGATTTGGATGAAGTGGACTGTAGGGACGCAGGATATTATAACCCATATAGGCAGTGAAAACGGATTTTTGGATCAAGGATCATTAGAATTTCAATCTAACTCAGGCAAAGACTACCACGAATAAATGGCGACTGACGTCAATATTTCCAACAAATGATCGAATACATTCCCCAGACTTCAGTTATTGTAATGGATAATGGATTTTAAATAATATTTATCTATTTATAGAGTTTTGTCGGTAAGTTTACTGAACCTGTCAATAATTGTTATCGTTGCTTTGATTGATCTACGGAACAGTGATTTATGAATAGAAATAAAAATAAGATGTTATCAGTTTGTTACATTACCATTTTAAATGGACCAGCTGTCGAAACTAATCAGTATTTTAGTTAATAAATTTCATATTAACATAGTGAAGTGCAATTCAATACACCTGATTACGTTTGTTATACCGTGTAAGTCAATAAATTTTGACAATAATATTTAGGTACCAATATCAGTTGTCTTTATAGATAATAATTGATTGAGTTATTTTAATTAAGTAAACATCACCAAATAATCTTCAACTTAAATATCACTATATCACAATATAAATATCACAATATCTTAATAATGATAATAATAATAATGTTTATTCAGTAATATTAGAAAAATTTACAATGTGTACCAATATTTTATGAATCAACAGAGACAATCACAGAAGCTGATGTAGATACAGCTTGTGCGTTCAACTATTTTATTTCAAATTGGCTGCTTATTTGTCGAAAGAAAACCAAAATTACACAGATTTACTGATTATATTCGAAGTTTGCGAAATCTATATTCATTCTAAAGAAACTGACTCAAAAATAATCTTTCTTATCATGCCTTTCTCTGGAAACCATATCTTCACATGCTTTTTTAGAGTACGGAAAGTGACCTTTTTCTACTACCGTGCGCTTTAACCCACTTTCCCGCACGCATTTTAGTTTTGAAAGTGTCACTTTCCCGCACTAGTGCGGGAAAGTAAAATTATGCAAATTTTGACCTTATTAGATAGTTTTTTACTTCGGAAGTTATAACTATTCTTACACCAGGTGAATAAATAATCCATCAAATAAAAATCAACATGTTTTCAAGCTTTTTGTTGCATTTTTAATTTTCTGAAAATATAAAATGATGAAAATATTTTGATATAACCTTGTAAATTCTTTAAAGTAGTTTCACAAAACAACTATGAAACCACCCGGGTTTCATATAAGAAAAATATATCAAATGAAATTCTTTTATCTACAAATGACTTAAAATTGTTGCCGTCACCTTCATCGTCATCTTTATGTGACCTGCATACGATGCCATCCTCATCAACGTCATTCACTCACCAGTAAACACCAAATAACTCCACTGGACCGGCAATTTTAAGTAATTCACAGAATGCAACAAATTGTGTTTCTAATATTAATATTTATAATAATAACTGATAATAATAATAATAGTTTTTGGCTTAAGTTTTTTATATGTATGTTGAAATAAAATAAATTTTGAGGAATGGGTTGATATACTTTTTTGTATATACGGTCGTAGAAAAAATAATGTTCCTAACTCATGCGTAAAGTGTCTTTTCCCGCCCTTGACCGCTTGCCCGAACTCCGCTTCGCGTCGTTCGGGTCAACTGCAGTCGCGTGCGGGAAAGTATCACTTTCCGCACTTGTTAGGAAAATAACTATAACGTAATCCCATACTGTTTTTATGATTTAACTACAACTGCAACTACAAGATGTGCTCCGTTAAAACGTTCTATTGAGTGGAGTTCTAGTAAGGGTGCTATGTCTGTACTAGGTCCGTGACCTCTTACACCTGCACTTAGTTTCTTTTAAAGTTACAGCGATCGCAGCAACCGAAAAATGTCTTTTTTTTTCGGGCCGAGATGGGAAACTCATGTCGACTGGGTCCTTAACCAGTACCCAGACAGTGTTGGACTCATCCCCACGGAGATGCCTACCAACCAAACCCACCTCAAACTCGCCGTTACTCCCGCCTTGGAATCACTACCCTAGCATACTTCAAGACGGGCGGCGGTCCCTCACACACTCTCCATCATATTCCTCCTTCTATCTCTCCTACCTCTCATGTCATAGCGAGTCCTTCTCTTTCCCTTATCATGCTCTCTACTACGCCACTTATCTCCATCCATTCCTCCTCGCCCCTCAACATAATCTCCACCATATTTTCCCAATACACCGCCTCTCCCAGTTTATTCTCTAACTTCTTCAAAACTTCCTCATTCTTCCAGCATCTAAACACATGTCCCACATCATCCTCCACTTCACATCTCTCGCACACTCCAGTTTCTCTTTTCCCAATCTTGTGGAGGTAACCCACTCTCGACCCATGCCCTGTGAGCACCTGCGTCAAGAAGTAGTTCACCTCCCCAAATTTCCGGTCCACCCAATTTCTCCTGCTCCCAATCGCTCCTTTTAGCGCGCCCTCATACTCATCCCACCTTTTCTCCATTTCCTCATCCATCCATTCCTGTACTTCCTCTCTGCTCGCACCCCTCCAGCGTTCCTGAATGGCTCTAGCCATCAAGTCCAATGGATAGGACCGTGACAGCACTGCTGCTGACAGTCCACCCACTGTCCTGTACGCCTGCACCACCCTCAGTGGTCTAACCCTCGCATTCACCCCTGCTTTCTCACCCCACACTTCCATGCCATACAGCATACTCTTCTCTACCGTCCTACCAATTATCCTCCTCTTCCATTCTCCCGGTCCTTTGACATTACCCATCAATTTTCCCAGCCACGCTGCCCTTACTTTTGCCTTCCGTGCAGCCTTCAGCATATGGGTTTTGAAGGATAATTGGCTATCCAACCACACCCCCAGATATTTCACCGCTTCCTCCATCCGAATTTTCTTTCCCTTCATCATCACCCCCATGTCCCTTGCCTTGCTCCGCCCCTTCACCAGTAGCCCCACAGTCTTATCCTCAGCCACTTCCAGTCCACACCGCTCTATCTTCTCCACATCCTCTCCGCTCCGCCTTTCTTTCTATCTCCACCTCTCCCTTTGCAGTACATACCTGACAGACATCGTCCGCATACACCGTAATCTCACATCCCTCTTCACATGCTATCCCACAAACTTCATCAAACACACACTTCCAAAGCGTCAGTCCCAGAACCGAGCACTGGGGCACTCCAATCTCCGTCCCATAACTTTTCCCCCTAGTGTCCACTATCGCACGCCCCGTCAGGTAGTCCTCCACTAGATTAACTAGCCCCTCTCCCCTACTCCAAGCTTTGTCAACGCGCTCAACACCACCCGTTTACTGACACTATTGAACGCGTTCCCCACGTCGAAGAACACAGGCAGGGCCAATTTCTTATTCCTACCATTACCCTGCCTAGCCCTTTGTACCAAGTCCACCACCCTACCCAGCGCTGAGATGCACGACTTCCCTTCTACAAACCCATGTTGGTTTTCCCTAAAACTCCCATTCCTATCAACTTCCTCCTCAATCCTATCCTTTATTATCCCCTCCATCAATTTACCCAATCCACACAGCAGGCTGATGGGGCTGTAGTCCCCCGTCCGTTTCCCATCCCTACCCGTCTTCTTCACAAGCATCACCCTGGCCACCTTCCACCTTTCCGGAAACTCTTCCTCCCTCAGTATCCTGTTAAACAGTTCCAAAAAGTATTCCCCATTGTCATCCAACAGCCTCTTCACCATATCACCTCTCATGCCATCTATCCCTGGGGCTTTCCTTACCTTAACATTTCTCCCCCCCTCCTCTATTTTCCACTTCTCTACCGACCTCATCCCTCTCATTTTTCCTATCTCCTTAGTATTCTGGGATTCCCGAATTCTGCCCTCCCCACCTCCTTCTACCCCTGTAAACAATTTCTCTATAATCTCTTTCTCCCAATCTTCCTCTAGCACCACGTTCCTGTTTCCACCAATTCTTTTCACCGCTTTCTCATACGCCTTCCCCCATGGGTTGTTTTCCAACTCCCCCAGTAACTCTTTCCACTTTCTTCTGCGCTCCAGTTCCTTCTTCTTCTCCTTATATCCCCCTCTTTCGTAGTAGGAAATTTACGCCATTGATTTATGTGAGGAGATATTTCAGGAAACCAATGTACTGCAAGCGCCAAACGTGATGGAAATCCCGCCCCCATGCGCACAAACTCATTTTTAATGTTACCTCCCACTACAGCTCTTGCAGAACATATAAATGCTCTGTACAGAGGCGTATCATTAGTTGTTTCCAATTCTGTGGGCGTTTGGTAGTGTCTGAATAATTTTTGTAAGACACTGACCCGCGAGGGGCTTATAGTAATCCAATAGTAATTTAGTTGGGAGAGTATATCGATACCTGCGCGATCGCTCGCCATCACGTTTGTCGCTTGCAGTATTATCATTATTGTTAGCCCCTTTACCATCTCCAAGATTTTGGTACGAGTCATTGTAGTTTTTCTTTGGCTACCGTATTGAAAATATGGGCGGCCTCAAATTGGACGCTAACTACCTGTAGCCCAGAAGAGACACCCTTAAATTGGACGCTGCCGGAAGGATTATGTCCTTTAAGGATTAAGCTTATATTTGATCAACCGGGTTTGGGCCTGGGTTTTCTTGTCCTTTTTTAGTTTTCTATTTCTTGTTTTCTGATATTTTTATACATAGTTACACTTTGATCAACCGGGTTTGGGCCTGGGTTTTCTTGTTTTTTTTTAGTTTTCTATTTCTTATTTTCTGATATTTTTATACAAAATAATACAGATAGAAGGATTAGTAGAGGTACCTAGCGTCGAATTTAAGGGTCTACAAGCAGGTACATGAAGTGAGAAAAAGATTAAGTGAAATTTTAGCGTCGAATTTATGCACGCCCGAAAATATATATCAACAATCGTTTTAGATTTTATATTATATTCAATACTGACCACAATAATATGCAGTTTTGGAATTTTTGGAAATACATTGTCATTAATGGTTCTGAGAAGAAAAGAATTCGTGGGATCTGTTTATACCTACCTAGCAGGTGAGTAATCAAATCAAAACAAAGACTTTTCGGCTCATAAATGTTTCTCAACAATATACCTTGCAACAATAACAAATTGTTCATATTCAAAGATAATTCAGACTTTATAAAGTATAAAAAAGATGAAAGTTAAGACTATGTTCAATAATCGAATTTTGTTCCACGTTGGGCGCCAAAAAAAACAGAAGGTGGAAACACCTTGTAAAAAATGAATGTTAAGTTAGTTCAAAATACAAATTCAAACTAACTTATATCCAATTTATTAATGATTAAATAGTCCATAATTATTGAATTACATACAATCAACTTTCCAAATTCCAAAAAACTGAACGTGAAAAATTCCACTATATAGTTTATTTTCGATAAAAAGACGATGACGTTGCAAAACAAAATATTGTGATGTTGCCAAGCTGTAGTTTTTTTCTTTACTTACTTAAAGTTCTTAATAATAATGAATACACCTCGGTAGGAAGTTTTATTTCTGTTTCGAGATAATAGCTAACCTCTCGACAGTGATGAAACTTTTCCCACCTCGGTGTGTAATATACTATTATGGCACCAAATATAAGGTTTGTTCCAACAACCACCTTCTGATTAGTACGTGAACGTTCGTGAACTTATTTATATACGAACCAAACGTTCGAGAACCTGTACGTGAATTAATCCATGAACATCATACCCTATGCATTCTTGGAACGATTCTACGATTCATTTTTAAACTGTTACCTGTTACCTATTATTTATTTAAAATAATAAGGCAAGATGAATTGCAACGGCGACTCAATGTGGAGAGCACCTCAGGTGTGAATTCGGAGACCAAACTAATATTAATTCAGGGAGTAGTCTTACCGGTTCGCGGGTAATCCTACATACTTTATTTAAGTTATTGAAGTTATATTGAAGTTAATGAGATAATAAATGAAGTTAAGAAACGAAATGAATTTAATAAGTTAATAAATCAAGTTAAGAAATGTAATTAAAGTTAATCATGAAAGGTAAGTGGGCGCCACACTGAATAATATTAGTCGACTTGTTTTTCACCTCACCACTCTCTATCAACAAACCTGGAAATGTTGGAAGGGAAGGAATATGAACAACGTTGTTAAATTTACAAGTTGTATAATGATTAAAAAAAAATATCACCGGAAAATATAAAAAAAAATGATGGTTTTTTGTGTTGAAGCACGTTGGTTTTAAAATTAGTTCACTGGTTACTTCCCTTGATTTTCCACGTGTCTGATGGCAGGTACAAAGTTCCAGACTGTTTTGTGGTCTCAGGTATGTCTCAGGTAACTCAGGTAACTTCAGGTACAAATTCTCAGGCAAGTCCAGGTACTTAGTAAGTCTCAGGTACTAAGTAAGGCTCAGGTACTAAGTAAGTCTCAGGTAACTCAGGTAACTTCAGGTACTCAGTAAGTGCTAAGAAAGATACATTGTATCAGAAATAGTTACAATCTTTTTCATGTAAAATTCAGGATATCTGCAGTAATTCGTTTTTACAAGTGTTTAAGAAATTCATTTAAGAACGTGGTTCATAAAAAAAATATATCCTGTATTTTACTATAAAAAAAAACAAAAGAAGCAATGAAGAAATGTGATATGGTATTATTAATTATCAAGGAAATATTATTTATTTCCATTCATCAAAGAAATCAAAGAAACAATATCTAAATAATATAAAAACTCAATTTTATTACTTATTTCAATCACAGAAGGTGATAAAAAAAATGTAATTAAAAAATGTAATCCGGAAATATAATATTCTAAGTTGGTATTTAGATTGAATTAATTAGTTAACTAAATATACATATTTTCAACTATATACATGTGAACCTTTTATCACCTGTATAAGAAAAACTAGAAAAAGAAAAAGAACAAGATAAAAAAAATATCATTGTATGTGTGTATCTGGCGCTTATCACTAGAAGGGAAAAATATAAAAGCGAAAATCATAAGAGGAAAAGCATAGACTTAAATGCAACTTACCATTCACATTGAATGCACTTTAGGAAAGATAAAGTTTGAGGTAAATCTCTAACACAAATTAAAAATTCTTGACCTTATCGGTTCATGGTTCACAGGAGAAAGAAAGCTTATTTTAACTACTCGCTATTAAATTGAACCATGCGATGAGCAATCGACATACGTTGTATATTCCTCTCCTGTTCACATGCTCCGCTTCGAGAAAGAATTTAAATATTCGTAGTGTGTTCTTAATTTCTTTCTCTGTATAGGAGAGAAGAATTGAAAGATTTGACCAATATCAGTGTATACTGAACCTCACCAACGTATATTATTCGTCGCACATTAAATGTAAAATTTTTGCCTTCGAGCGATGATCGGTGCTACAGGTTTTCGACGAGAATCACATGTTGATAAGAAAAAAGGACTGGCTACTCGCCGTCCGGTAGATATTTAAATATTCCAATGATAGTGGTCAAATATAACGTTACATACCACTTCCAGGAACTTTATTACAACCCTCTAAGTTCACGTTTTATTTATGTATGATTTATGTTTATTTACCTAACCTTTAGGGCGAGTGGTATCAAACACTTTAACTCGGTTTAATAATAACTTATGTTTAGACTGTGGCTTATTGATGTATTTATTATCAACAATTACATCAGTCTACACATCAGTCATCATTAAACCGAGTTTAGGTTTTTGATACTGTTTGATACAACTCGCCCTAAAACATCAACTGACAGTTTGGACGAACGGTTCTACATCCAAATTCATGCACGTGTCCAGTTTTTGTTGGAACGCATTTTTATCAGTCCGTGGTATTGTCGGAACTTGTTGGAACAGAAATTTTGTTATGCGCATGATCGTGACGTTCACGTACGCATCATTTCGCTTAGTTGGAACAAACCTATATTAGACGATGATCGAATGTCAATAAACGTCAAAACAAACTGGGGAATTTTACCAGTTGATCTGACAAAATCTTGAAGTTTTGCCAACCCGTTAGCTGTAAATTGCCCTGGCTGTTGAGTATAAATTGTATTCACGGTTGGTAAATTTATATTTATTCTGATAAGCAGGAAAGTAACTAAAAATGACATCATCGTTTTTTTATCGTAAAAATCCTTTATTTCACAACTCTGTCTTACCAACAGTAACATTGTCTAAAAAATAGTCTAACAGCCATTCAGACTAATAATATAACAGGTTTTCGTTATTTTGGACATGGACGCAACAGCAGTAGTTATTTTCTTTTTAACACATATGGCAATCCACACATTGTCTATGCTTGGAAATTGAGAACGAAATATAAATAAATATAATTTTTTTTTGAGTTTCAAGGGCTGCGATCCCCCAAATTTGGATTTAACTTAACACCAGCCCCCTCTTGACATCCAAATATTAAAATTGTTTTGACTTTTGCAACAACAAATGTAACTGTTCATTGGTAAACTTCGTCTGTGGCCTAGGTGAGAAATTAATATCAGAGTAATATCCTTTTTGGATTTGCAGTAGTCTTGAAAGCGGAAATTATCCTAATAATTTCCTTCAACGATGTTTCGCTGGTAGCTTCTTCCTTAATTTATTTTTCTTGAAAAATGATTGCTTTTAAAATTTCAAAAGAACGGAAGTTTACTATACAAGTTCAGCAAATATTTATTTTCCGTAAGTATAATCTCATAAAGAAGCAACAGTGAGAACTATAAATTAAATTATGTATGTACAAGAGAGAACAGCATACTTCCTCTCCAGGAAACGCCCACTTCTCTAGACATTGGGTGGTATGAATAAAAACGAAGCAGGTACATGCTAATACTACAAATTTAAGGATCTACTCCAAAGTATCTGCTCCATCATGAAGCATCTGGTCAGTTCCGGTAGAACAAGCTTAACATTGAAGTATTTACTACACTGCTTGTAGTATCTACTTTTAGCCCGTAGTATATGCTTCTACATGTGCAGCATCTCCCACTCCTTCTGATCGAGGAGCAGGTCATGACAAGTTCATTAGATTTTCTGTTCCATTGTTGTTGTTATACAAAATTGTCGAGACTACCCTCGAAACTACCCGAAATATTATTTGCTATTTTTCTTGGTTGTCAATTGAATTATTGAAAGTAATAAAGTGTACTCGTGATTGTGTAAAATGTCTTCAGATGAAGAAATGACCCAGCAAGAAGAGTCCCATTCATTCATTTCATTCATTCAAACGTTTGGGTTGTGCTCAACAGCCCGGGCACTTGACCTAAGTCATTGTACCATTCCCAATGTTATCTACTTCCACTCCAAAAGTTTCGTGTCCTCTATATAGGCCACTAGCTTATTTGGGGGGATTTTAAGTAGTTCTGATGGTTGTATAGTTTCCTTTCCAAAATGCTTCTGTCTGAGTCCTTCTAAGTTCTTACATGAGCAGAATATATGAATAGGTGTTTCATCCCTTAGTTCGCACTTCCTACAGAAAGGTTCACTGACTATTCCCATTCTGTACAAATGTTTCCTTAGAGTGCAATGTCCAGTAACCAGGTCGGTTACTGAAGAAGAGTCCCAAAATGAAGATATACAAATAGCATTTGTTATAATGCTAGAAGATTTCAAGATACTGCTGGATAAAAAAATGACAGCTACTATCAAGTCTGTAAAAGATACAGCCCTTAAAGAGTTAACCAATATTTATGCACTGTATATTTTTCTTCTGCGTATTCCATTAATTTTCAAACAAAACTAACCGTAGAATTCTCAAGAAGCTGCTATTATACCAACTTTACTAACGTTTAGCAAATACTACAATTTCTTCTTGAAATCGAAGTATCTGCTGTAAGAAGTAGCTACTTCAAATTGCAGTAAATACTTCAATCATTTTCACGAGAGTGCTACTTAGTATAGTAACTTCCGGAAAAATTAAAAGTACCTACTTTATAGAAAATGCTAATACTTCTAGTATTAGCATGTACTTCGTTTTTATTCATACCACTCATTGTCTCTCTGTTATTCTATAGCTTCCTCTCTTCCACTCACAGAATGGCCAATGGATAATACCTATAGTATGTACAAAAAGTACGAGGAGTAATAAACCCTAAT
>CAJUYH010011967.1:0-10504 GCA_910591685.1 Galerucella tenella | reverse complement strand
GCGAACAACAAACGCTTGCGAAGCTTTTCACAGAACTTTTAACGATTCATTTTACAAAGAACATCCAAATATAATAACATTTCTTGAGAAATTAAATGAATTCCAAATCGAAACTTATATCAAGTTGCAAAGTTGTCATTTGAAACATTATGTAAGAGACCATAAAATTAGAAATCGTCAAAAATTTATTGAAAACCTTGAAAAATACAAAAACTCTGAAATAGATAGAACTCATTTTTTAACATGTATTTCATTTAAATGTGTAAAATTTTGAAATTCTCATTTGTGTAAAAATTATTTATATGTTCATGCCATAGAGTTGAAAGAGAGAAGTATACTTTATTGACACTAAAGCATCAACAGGCCATCGACCGAGGTCTTCCAGCCAATATAGAGTTGAAATTAAATCCTTTAAACTATTTTCATGTTTTGATTTTATTTCTTCTTTGAACCGAAAGCATATATACCTGATTGCGGGGACGAAATAACTTGTAGGGAATTTATACCTGTCAGCCATGGGGACCAAATTACCTTTTGAAATTTCGTGACGTCATCTTTGGGGACCAAATTACCAACTCCGACTTTTCGAGATACAGGACATTTAATGTAAAGCTTCGACGTTCGGCTAGTAACGCGGCAGCCCAAAGGTAACAGGTAACCGTTTCTTTTTTGTCTCTAAAGGAAGGGACGAAAAGGTATCCCGTTGGGAAGTATATCTATACATATATATTAGTGAACCTCGTCTTCAACGAGGAGTCTGTAGATGTTCACGATTTTGACAATAAGAATGAAGAATTCATTGAGGCTTGACAATCTTCTTTGTATTCCTCCGAAAAGGGTAAAGAAGATGAAGGTACACATCAACTATAATTGAATTTATGCCTCCTTCTAAAAATAAATTTTAAATACATTTTGGAAAAATATTCCCCTGTCGTTTTGCTTCATTTTAGTATGGCATCTGAACATAACATAATTAATCATAATTACTCAATAATCTAGGATTAAATCAAAACACTAAATGTTATCGTTGAGTGATACATAAAGGTATTTATCACTCAGCGGTAGTACGAAATATGATAAAATAAACTGAAAAATTTCAGGTGACGAAATAAACTTTTAATTGTTAAGTACATAAATAATCTGGATATATTTTTTTGTTGAATTTTTCGACCTTACGCTTTACGCCCAGTAGTCCAGCATTGAACGTCCTAATCTCAAAAAGTATGGACATTAGGAAGTTTGAAACGAAATTTGAGGAAAATAAATTTACCTTTAAAAATGGATAGATCCATTTTATTGATTAATCCAATAATTATAGACATAGAAGAAGCGGTCAATTAAATGGGCCATAAATCGTAAGTGGTAAGTTTTACAAAAAAAGTTTACGGGAAACAAAAGGTTCGAAATTTTATTCTCTACACCAATAGTCTCAATGACTTTTGCCCTAAAATGCAAAATTCCTGAGATATCGGCGGAAAACGTTTTTTTATTTTTTATACGCAGTAAAGGGGCATCCATTAATTACGTTTGGTGTTCTAGGGGGGAGGGTATCAAGCTTAATCTTTCCAAATCTCACTTAGATGGGAGGGGGTCTTGGCAAATATCACGTATTTATTTTTCTCCCACAAAACGGTGTAAAATTGCGTGAAAAATTATTTCTAGAATAATTTCACAAATACTAATCTTTGCTAGTCCTTAATAAAAGTAATAGAACAAGTTTTTTTTCTCAATAATCCCAAGTCCAAATAGAAGTTTTGAAGAATCTCGCCTGAGATTAGGGGAGAGAGTTGAGTGAAATCTTACCATATCTCACCAAGTGGTGAAGGTGGGTCGAAAAATTCTCAAAAACACCTCACGTAAATAATGGACTCCCCAAGTGTTCCTAAGCCTTATAAGAAAAAAATTGGATCGGAAATTTAGTGCGAGGTTAAATTCAGTATTTACTGACCTATTTCAGATGCGTATATTTAGCTACTGGAAAAATTCTGGAATTTTCCAATTCTAGAATATGAATGTTTTTTGTTTACAGCTCTCAAACGGAAATATTTAGAGAAATATTTTTAGGCAATAGAATCGAAATATATTGAATGATATGACAAAAATAACTGTGAATATTCAAATTGAGAGAAGACTTTTCGCGATCTACGATTTGCACAAGTACAACAAGAAAAATATGAGGAAAACTACTTGAAAGAGAGAGAAGAATGATTGTGAGCTGTCAGCATTGGGCGTGTGTTCAGTTTCAGCTACCAATCTGATATTAAAGCAGCGTTGCCAGTATAGAATGTTTGGTACTTTCTAAGGAACAAATAACTTATTTTGCATTCGACTTTTAACACGGGATAAAGCCGTATTTAGTGGAAGAGAATCGAGATTGGTAATATTTTTGACTTTTGAATAAGTGAGATCAACACAAATAAGAATGTTTCTAAAAATCACAATCTGCAATAGATAAAATCTATACACTGCTTTCGATTCAACAATAATTATTGGTATTTAACATTGTTGCCGACAAAAACTGGGACCAAATTTCACAGATAATAAGTACATTTGGCAACGGTGGTTAAAATATGGAGCACTGAACACACAACCATCGCTGACTGCGCCCAATTATTCTTCTCTCCCTTTCAAGTAGTTTTTCTCATATTTTTTTTGTCGTACTTAAATATCAAATGTCACGAATAGACTTTTCGCAATCTTTATATCACAAAATACAGTGTAGGAAAATTATTATGTTCCAATATTAATTAATTAATTAATTTCACTACAAAATATAACAAATGAAAGAAACAGCGAACGATATACAATATTATATAATAATGTAGTAGAATAAGTATTTATCAAAGCCTCCTCGTGAAAATAGTTTGAACAAGTCTTCAAACGATGATGACTCTTGCAATTCTTACTAGTTGTACTACTTTCTAGTTTCGGTCAACGGACTTACAAAGAACGATTTAAACCGAAACAGAAATGAGAAGATGAATGTGAGAGAGACTTTACGAGTACTTTCGCTACAAATTATATATCTCAATTTCATAAATAATATTATTATAAACGCTGTTTTTAGAAATGAACGTGAAGGAAATTGTGTCAAAATTTTACCGTTTATTTAATAATTCATTTACATTAATCAACGTCGTTTTAAATTTAATGGTATTGAAGTTAATTATTATAATTCCTTTATACAGTGATCTTATACACTATGACCTCTTTCAAGAATATAATAAAGTTTATGGAGGTCAATGTAATATTCTTGATTAAGATAGATTAAGCACTTCTTTTGTATTATCACAGTTGCACCAGCAACTAGTGACTAAGGTACACCTAGCGTTTCAAGAATTTTTTTTTAAATTAATGTTCCAAAAAAAAATGCAAACATAATTTATTTTTTGCGTAATAACTGTTTTCCCTCAATGAGAGTTCAATGGATGTTATTAAGACATGTGATTGAAAAGTCTCTCGTTTTCTCTAGCCGTCTATCACGTGTCAAATTTCTTCGAATCTACATACACGGCCGTTTAAGTAACTCAATGAATTTTTTTATTATGGGAGTACCTTTTTGAAGAAAACATTGACAACTTACACAACAGAAATATAACATAGGTAAAGTTTCTTCAGCCATCCTTTGCCGTTACGTCATAATGGGTGACGTATTCTGCTGTTTTACGTATGTCTTATATTACCTGAATGTTATTTTACAGTTAACCTCAAAATTATAATCAATATGTTAAGAATTGTTTTCAAAATATTTCAACTGAACTGTCAAAAGTATCTCATCCATTTCATGAATGAGAGAGCAAGCTGGACAATGTATGACGTAACGGCAAAAGATATCTGAACAAACTCTAGTATATCTAGATCTGACAGTAGACAGTAAACTTTTATGGAACAAACACAAAATGGAGATTATATACAAAGCAAAAATTGTTCTATAGAATTTGTTAGAGAGACATAAAGTTGAAACCATAGAGATACTGTTGTAACCCAAGGATTCTGAGACAGATGTACACTGTCATAGTGAAACCAATCATGACTTATGGAGCCATTGCTCGCTCAAAATAGTAGACTAGCCCATAGATAATCAACCAACCAATAATTATTTCGATATTAACATATCATCGTCAGAATGACAGAAATTATATTTTATGTGATGCCTACTTGATGTTTATTATTTTGAATAGAAAATGAATAGAAATGAGTAGAAATAAATAGAAATAATATGAATAGGAAAAAGAAGAAGATATATTACAAATGTTGAAGCTTAGGTATTATTAGCCCTATGGGGATATCCTGGATATCTTTTTACCATTTAAGATCAGTACAACTGAAGGAAAACTATATCTGCTGATATTTTTTGTTAATTAAGAAGACAATTTCAAAGAAATTTAGCTCTTGTCTCTTACCACAAATCTGTAGTATTTCTAAAGTCGGTTCTTTCTCAAGAAAACCTGCACGAAAATAAAATCACGTGAATATTGAATGACCTATAGGCATGTGGATAAAGTTGTTCCCCTACTGCTAACATTTCAATGCGAGTCGTCCAATACGCATCCGAATTAGAAGAGATCACGCTTGGTCTTTGTTTACATGAGGTTTTTCTTGGGATTGTCCAGACTATAGTTTTGTGTTAGGTGTTAATGACTGTTTGGTGTCAAGTAGATGTTTTGCGTAATTTGTCTAATTTTAAAATTTAGAGTTATTTGACCACTATAGACAGCATGACATTCTGCACATATATATCCCAGACATTTTCAATGAGGAATTTTTGTTTTCATACTTAACAATTTTTTACTCACATTTACTCTCTTTTCTAAAAGAAATTGTTGTATTTGTTGCAGATGATATTATCGTTAAATATTATCCATGTTATCCCACACTTCATTGCATGCAGAGCATTGCATCGCTTCGCCTCATAACTAGTTGGGTTGATTTGTTTTGGGTTGGTACCTAATGTTGTTTTGAATTTATCCAAAAGTGTATATCCAGCTCAATATTTATTGAGGATATAGAGGCTTGCTCAATTGAAACCCATCTTTGATCCAGGAAAAATTTATTGACAAGTACAGTTACAAATAACTACCACTACAATTGAGGCACATATCCCACTGTTTCACCAACCGATGTATACCCTACTTATAGAATTCTTGTGGCTGCTGCTGGAAGAATTCTTTCACAGCGTTTTGACTTCTGCGTCCGACTGAAAACGGTTACCTTTTAACGCCTTTTTTAGTGGCCCAAAGATGTGAAAATCGCAAGGCGATAAATCGGGACTATAGGGTGGATTTTTTTTCACTACGTTGGCAACATGAGGCCGAGCATTATCACATTTGGACGGATTGTTAACAACAAACGCCATTTCAAAGTCCCACTACTTAAAATCGCTGTCAAATATAAACGAAATAAACAGATCAGTGTGACGTTTGCATACACTACTAATGTTGGAAAACGTCAGTTGAATGATTACAATTGTTTCCAAGGCTAACCTGACCAAAGATGGGTTTCAATTGAATAAGCTGTGTATAAGGCAAAGGATTGTATCATTATGTTGGATAGTCAAACAGCCATTAAAGCACTGAGCTCTTGACTAATCAGTTCCAAAATGGTGTGGGAATTCCTAGACAAAATCAATGAACTAGGCGAGAACAATATAGTCACCTTACTATGGATTCCAGGACACACTGGAATAGCAGGAAATGAGGTAGCAGATGAACTAGCAAAGAAACACCCGAGGAAACACCCTTTTGGGGACAGAACCCTTGGAAAGATCTAGTGGGGCTTTGACAATAAAAGATACTCCTGGAAGACTACTACCAGGTAAGATCAAAAGAATGCCTACGGTCAGAGTCAAACTACACTTAGAGTTTTGACAGCTGTCCTAGGAGGACACTGTCGCATTAATGGGCGCACTTATAATTTTAAGCTTAATAATTTCAAAGTTATTTTAGAAAATTGATGAAAACTGGCCATGCCCCAAAACTGACGAGTCTAAGATTAAAAACATCACAAAAAATAGTTCTTTTCCCATACCTAATTACCAAATAAAATCAATAAACAACAAATTCGACAATATAATACACTCGTCTGGTGTCACAAGTTACATTTTTGCATTGTCCAGAACTTAAAGAAAGTGGTATCTATTGGATTATATTTGATAATTATGAAAATATTCAACGCAGTAAGTAGTGAAACATTTAAAGTGTTTCCTTTTAGATTTCACAGTAATCAAAAAGAACAGCTGGATTTCAACAATTATATATTCATCGCGCGGAAACCTTTTTTTTAATGTTAAACTCTTCCTTCGATTCAACTGTAACAAACACAACTAAGTACTCGCTTGAAGAATAAACGTTTTCCCAACATTTTAACCTTATTTTTCAACCGTTACACTTTTTGAATAACGCGACACAAAACCGTTAGTGTTAGTCATACAAAAATCGCAACTGCAAATAAAGCAAAAGCCAAGTAATTATGTGATGATCACAAGGTAAATACGGTAAAGTTTATTTTCGTATTAACAGTACAATGGTCTACATTTAAAGAATTGACTTTATAACGCTACTTCGTTTTTTTTTAACTTTCGATTTCTTGGAACGAAATCTGTTAAACTTCGAAGATTTTAATGATTAGACGATTCTACTTTCAAAAAAGTCAGTATTTGTAATGTGGCCACTCCAAACGCCCTATAAGTGAAGCTTTTAGTCCAACAGTTGAAATAGTGATTCTGGGATGCATTTTGTGGAAGTACTTTCGAGCATAGTCAAAATTACATCATAAAGGTTCAGGGTACCTACCAGGTAAAAAAAAACCGGTCCAAGATAGAATTTTTATGGTTATCTAAATTATTATTTATACTCGAATTATAGAAATTACATTCTAATTACTTACATAAATTTTTTCAACGACTTACAAACGCAATTATTTAATTTTAAAGTACAAGGTGAGTTCAAAAGTTTCTCGTTTCTTCAATAGATAATAATTGGTGACCAGTCTCAGCTTTTCATGAAGACGGGTGGCAGCGGGGTGTTTTAGTCTTAACTATAGTGTATTTTCATCATATTGATAGCTGAAAAGTTATAAATTCAAAAACGTGGTGATACAAAGAATTAAACAGAATGGTAAGCAGTTTTTCATGTTTTCATGTAAATAAGTGTTCAGTTAGTAACTTTCGATAGATTCTTCCTGTATAGTGTATCGCAGGTAGCGAGGACAATTACCATTCGAATATATTTAGAAGTGATAAATTTGCCGTGACAGTGTAGTGTAGTTGGGTAAGAATAAGATCGTGGACATTATGGTTTTTCTCCTTACCGTCAAAGCAGCCTTACTAACGGGCTCAACTGAGGTAAATGCAAAACTTGTTGAGGTCATTTTAAATAAAAATGTACTCGGAGTGATGATTCCACAAAGTTTCTTTATAAACTGCTTAAATAACCTACTTATTTTATTATCCTTATTTATTCGCTTTTGGAGGATTGATATACAATTCATTTATTTTATTCTGTATAAATTCCAATGTCCGCCTATGGTTTATTGCGGTTTTAGGGTCTGTTGTCTGAAATCGTGTGATACAATCATAATAAAACATACTATTGAATACAATTAAATTGTTTCTAGCTTATAAATATCTAAATGTGGTATAACTAGTGCTTTTTATTACTATTAGAATTTTTATACCCGTCGTAACTTCTAAACGAAAGATACAATTAGAATATTTTAGGAATTTACCTTTACATAATTAATTTTTGATTAAGAAAATATTTAGTTTAATGAGGGTCAATATACGAATGTCATAATTTGTTTATTCAGCATGTGTTTTGATTGACTAATTTGAATTTACTTTTAATAGATAAGTAAAGTACGAGGTAAAGTATAACTAAAGTCAGTGTGAAAACCCATATTTTCAATTCCTTTGAAGCAAAAAAGCCGCCCAGTGGCGTGCATAAATTTTTTTTATTAATTTCAATATTGTGAAATAATGTTTTTCAAATGCAATTCAAATTAATAAAGTGGATTAAAATTAACCTGCATAAAATTTGTAATACAATTTTCTGTAAATAATGCTCATCTTTACTTCCGGTATGAAGAATAATAATAACGCGCTTTCCTCTCGAACACGGAGTATCTAAAGATCAGTTTTTTGTGTTGTCAACCCAACCATACTTGACTACATCATGCGTATCAAACCAAGTTTCGTCTAAATAAATTATAGCTCTACTTGAATCACGATACCCTTTTATTTTGCGCAAAAACTCCTTTTTCTACAATCACATTGAAAAGTAGGCTTTTTCACTTGCTAGAATAAGAAGAAGTACATTGACAGTAATGACCATAATAATTATACGTTTAACATTTTATTAAGTATTTGACAGGTACTTGAAATAAGAAGTATGAATTTATCAATTTGTTTTATAATATATATTCAAGTGATTGTAGAAAAAATGTTATATGTATTGCGAGCTAAAAGTGGAATTATTGTTCTCAAGCAATTAACGCGCTCTGCTTCGCGTCGCGCGTTAACCCTTGCTTTCGAACAATAATTCCTCAATTTTCGCTCTTAAGGGGCATCTACCAAATTCGACCTTGCACAATTATGCTTTGTATATTTTTTTGTTTCCCTACGTCCTCACGTTTAAGTTCACATAACGAAAATTTTATTAGAAATATGAAAGCTCAGCCAAGCGGTTTAAGCGGATTTTGGTTCACGTACATCGTCAGTACTGAACTGGGAGACCGCCGAGACCGGCGAGCGTTGTATCAACAATGGAACGGCACGCGACTACCGAAGCATAGAGACAATGTCAGTCATAGAAGGATAGAAAAGCGAGAGATGGATTTTTATCCGATATTTTAGTGGTAGCAACCGAATTTCAATAAGGAATTGTACGGTCATAAGTAATTTGAGGATTCTGAGATTTTTATATAGTATTCATAAAGTTTCAAATTAGACCCCTTATAAATTAGTTTTTCCATTCAATCCATATTTAATTCTTTACAAGGGCTTAAACTTTGCTTAATATGTGTATTTTTCATATTTTTTTCAACAAAATTTGGTTAGCATTTCAAAGTTTTTATTCAATGAGAACTCTAAGTTCAACATTAATCTACATTTCTACATGATATATTTTTTTCTTAATTTTCAATACATCCATTACTTCAAAATTCTTTGCCAAAAATACTTCGATATTTTGTCAAATCGCTGCCGATAGATTCCCCTTAATGCATAAATAACTATTCTGAGTACAACGATACGCCGAGATTCCATTATTACCATTCAATCATCAACTTCTTATATTTAAATCCACAATTTAATAAAACCTCGCGCAGTGTTTCTAAACATTTATAATCATATTCACTCAGGAATATCCCGCAATTTATCACGAGTCAGTTCTAATACTATATTGTCCTTATAAAATCCGTTTTTGATTTGTTCGTTTTCACTTTGAAGAATGATCCGTAACCTAGTTTAATTACTTTATAAATTGGTGTAAGCCCGATTTTCGTCAATTCGTGATCGTGAGCGCATTATCAGAAATAACAGAATTTTCTTTTTTAAAACACGCGTACATATTTAAAACAACGCGTTTTACCAGAAGCATACATTATTTTTTCTTTCATTTTTATATTATTTCAACTAACAACATTTCATTGGCTCTTGCTTGATATTCGCGACTATATACATGTTATGCATATCACTAGGTAGTAGTGAAGTCAATTCTAAATCAATTGTACAAGCTAAAACACGTGTTCATCACTATTGCCGACTTTTTCCTTTAATTAGTACCTATACTTTTCTGTACGACTGCTTCCCTTGATCGGCATTCGAGGGAAGCAGTCGTACTGGTGTTTTAGCATTTGCAATTGAACGTAAAGCCGCGTGCACATTATGTCGAATGGTGTCGATCGACAATGCCGATCCAGTGTGGATGGTCGTGGTCGCCCGACATTGTCGATTCATGTCGGGTCGAATGCAACCCGAACCAAGTCGGTACGAATAAAAGGAAGTCGAATCGACATGGCTAGTTTGGACGTGTCGAAGCATGTTGTTCAACATTTTCCTGAACGTAGTCGTTTTGGTTAGTTTCGTGTGTCTATGTTGTATCTCAATATGAATTGGGATTAAGAGCAATTATATTTTTTCCTACCATTGACGAGGCTGGGTCGTACACAAAATCTTCGATGGCGACGAAAACGCTGTTGCTGGTTTCCAGCAGCTGCAATAATAATTGCAGCAGCAGCTGCCATTACAGCATCTTATGCATCACTCATAATTAAAAATTGTAATGAAGCAAAACCTTGTCGATCGGCATAATGTGGACGCAGCTTAAGGAAGACGTAGAATATATTGTAGAACGTGTCGCGGGACACACGGTAAGAACTTTTAGTTCCTTTTAAGCAATAATCAAATTTTTTGAATCAATAAATAAATACACATATTAATATAAGAATTTATTTTACTCTGGATGAAACTTCATTTAACAAAAATATACAGTAGTATTAATTATAA
>CAJUYH010011966.1:0-10505 GCA_910591685.1 Galerucella tenella | reverse complement strand
ACGTTAAAGAATGTCAAGTTATAATTTAAATTTGACGTGTTTCGGGATTTTTTATAAATATGTACAGTAACCGAAATAATGAATTTATTCCATTTGGCTTTTACACACTGTAGATAAAGTCTATACATTTTTATTTTTTTCTGAATTTATCAATCATATACAGGGCATCCAGAATTACTCCTGCTAAAAGCATACTGCACATACCGCAGATATGATTTAGTAAGATTCTTATATGTTTACTACAATGTTATTGTTTCTGTTCAAATATATTTTATACACCAAGGTGATGGAGACTATTAATATTATTGACCGAGCGGAATAAGGTGCGATGTTTATAAATGTCTTCACCACATACAATTTTTTCCACTACTGGAAAAATTTGGGACATAAAGCCTTAGGTGTATGATTCGTACTTGGGTACAAAGTATTAGTATAGGGGAGCACAAGCGGGGATTTTGTATGTGATCTGAACTGAGCAGTTTAATATTAGGGAAGAATCTTTGTACATAGGTTGAGTACTTTTACCAAGTAGGGTCTCTCAATATAGTGGCGTAGGTCTAGGGCAGTCGGTCAGATTAGTAAAAGAAATCGATCCTCAAAAAAACTCGAGCGCATCAGATTTAAACAAAATAAGTTAATTACACGCAGAAAACAAGATCCCTTTAATAATCTGACGGTTTGAGCGTGACTTAGAAATTTGAGTGAATCACTTAGCTGCAAAAAAAATCGTCACCCTGAAATACTCAAGCGCAATTCATTTTTTTTTCATTTCAAAGAAAATACTTTGAAATTCATAGAAATAGCATAATCTGCCGATTTCAATACGCCTAAGCATCTAAAATTATCAAAAGATAGTATGTACAATTTTGAGAGCCATGTATTTCTCGCTCGCCGCCTCTCTTCCCTTCATACTCTTTCTCTGCGTCTTACTCTCTCGCACTGCCCCACACTACTCTTTGCTTTGCCGCCATGTTGCTGTCACAGCTGACAGCTGATCACAACAACTCGTCCGGTGTATCTGTGTGCAACGCTTTCGTTTGTTTTAGTATCTTCACAAGTATTTTATAATAGTTATTTACGGAATTAGTGGGATATGGACATTATTTACGCACGCATGTGAAGTTCTATTGTACGAGTTACGTACACAATTTTATCTACAAAACTGTTTATTAGTAACAGTACATATATCATAAGATTAAAAAAAAATTCAATTTAACGTATTTTTAATAATATCGACGGCAAACATAAGGTACTGTGTATCATATTCTGTGAGCATAGCAGCAAATACCAACAAAGCTGTGGAAATGAAATAAATTAGTTATGACATCAAATTTTTAAAGTTGAATGAACAAAAATTTATAAAAATGAGTTTAAGAGAAGACAATCTCCTTTCGGAAATTGAAAATGCAGCTTCCAGAGTTATTTTAAGTATTTAAATCTGGTATTAATATATTTCTAGATTCTTATTATTGCACTAGTGCAGTAATGTATTCCAAAACGCACTAGTGCGGTAATATACGTCATTATGACATTGAAAATAGTGTCAAATCGTACCCGTTGTATGAAAATTGCGTAGATAATAGTTATTTATGTACCAAGGCAGTAAAGTGATTCTTTATCGGACGAGTCTGAATCATGAGACGAGCGAAGCGAGACGAATAACAGGCGAGTCCGATAAAGACACTTCACTGACGTGATGCATACATAATTTTATCGCCAACTGCTCAGAATTCAGATTATAAAAATCTGAGGTATATTTCATTGTATCAATAATCTGATAATTGGAGGCTTTACTGACGGTTGGCGATAAAATAAATTATAGTGAATTTATTTTAAGTTTTTCTAAAAATGAGTGGTGATAATATAACACTTATTTCCCCTGTTTTATGTTCTTGTTTTGATACATAAAAAAATCAATAGTTTCTTCACAAAATCATCAGATTGAGAATTAAATATACTAGAATATCGACCGGTATGAAATTCTGACGGGCACGAGTATTTCGATATCATGATTTTTTTGCATTTTCAAAAATCGATAAAAACTTCTGGTCACGTCCAAATCGTCAGTCTTTATAATAGTATACTTTTTATAGTTAATTTAACCCCTCTTTCGAATTCCTGACGAATCCAAGAAAAACATTTTTTCCCTTAATTTCTACCTCGTAGAAGAGAGTTGTCATGATCGTACCGTATCCTTCATCGTACCAGCTCCTATTTGCCCATTAACAGTGATGCTAGAGCACTCAAGCGGCGACAATAAATACTTGCTATTGTGGAGAGTCAGTAGCAAAAGTTGCACGTGTTTGTTTGTAGTGGTTTATGTTTCAAATTAGTTTATGTATTTGTGGCTGGTTCCATGTAATATTTCACCATCTTCCGTAAGCTCACAGATCCTTTTACGATAAGAGTAACTCACTTTAGTACATATACTTATTTATTACACTTAATTTAGTAATGGAAAATCATCCAGTCTCCGCCGTAGTTTTGTTTGCGGGATAGGATTTCTATATTTCCCGCTACGACGACGAGTTGCCTTCGTCGTAACACTTTAAGGTTCCTTCATCGTACCGCCATTTTAAGGTTCCCTTGATCGTACCGGTTACTTTTAAACGATACTTAATGTCTGATACACATCTATGTGTGTGTTCTAGATGTCAAAAAGGATAATATGCATCGTGCTCTTATTTCTTTTTGGAACGGAGATATGGAGTTCAACGATTGCTGCCGCACATATAACATTCCTAAACCTACTTTCAACCGCCATCTGAAGGAGACAAATATTTCTGCTAATGGAGAAGTCAAGATCATTGGGAAGCAAACCACATTACCGGAAGATGTATAAAAAGTATTGCTTCACCATATCTTACGTCTTGAAAGCCTAATGTTTGGATTGACAATAACTGATGTGAGGAAATTAGCATTCCAGATAGCTGAACAAAGCCATAATATACCCCATAATTTAAATAAGCAAACCCAATTAGCAGAGAAAAAATGGTATTATGGATTCAAGGCTCACCATCCAGTTTGCGAGAACCCACTGCAACGTCTCTTGCATGGGTTAAGGGATTCAATAAAGAGAATGTTCATAAGTCTATTATTTGTAGTTTATTTCATACGATATTAACCACAAATGAATTGTGCAGGGTACGATCAAGGAGCCCCCTGGTACGATGAAGGCAACTAATTTCTTCCATTGTACCACTTGCAGGGCCTTAGTAATTTACTGTTTTCAGGTACTGAATGAACTTGTATAACATTTAAGAAAATTTATAAGGTGGTGAAAGAATGGATTTAACTATACAATAATTTTGGGCATAACAACTATCAGTATGTGAGCTGCATAAATTGGAAGGCGAGAATTGGTACGATCAAGGCAACTCTCCTCTATTATAGCTACCTGCCACTAGCGATTCGTCAGACTAATATCTCTCTGTACACAGGAGTTCGTAGAATGTTCACGCTATTGAACACTGACACGATTGAGAATTTTTTCGTAACTGTTTTTTTTAAACTCACTTCCCCCACCACTGAACAGGTATACATCACATAAACTCACACATAATCTACGCGATCCAATAGGTTTTCAAATGATTGGAGTAACAACACATTTAGCCCTCTCACCTCCCCTACTATAAGCCTTCATGAAACATTGATTATATACACATTAAATTCGATTTTTCCATCCCAAATCTGGGATAGCAATACAAATATCAGATGTCGCTTATTCCAACAATATTACCGAGCTATCTGAGGAAGAGATTAAATTGCCTGAAAAATAATATGAAGATTTCCGAATAATAATGGGAATGCTTATCAACTCTCACGTTAGGTGAAAAATGTTTAGATCTGTATACAAATTATTCTCCTTCTTGTGGTAGTCAATGAAATCATTTTAAGCACAGCTGAAAACAATTCTCCATAATACAAGGAGTACTTAATCTCAATTACGATTGAGCATTGATTGTATTTCATTTAAGCTCTTTCCTTTAGTTTCGGGATAAAATAATTTCACACAAACACTAGCGATGAGGGAAGAAATCACACTAATTAATATCAATGTATTGGTGCTTAGCTCGCTGTAAGCAAAAATCGCCAAAACAAAATTAGGAGCAAGGGAAACCGTCGTTGAAATAGCCGACAAAATCATTTTACACTTCATGGGGAACAGTTCTCCTCGATATACAAAAGGAATTGTATTGGCACCAATGGTATATGCTGAGAAATAAAGGAGAGCCAATGCTAATAACAGAATATCATTGACATCCTCTACTTTGCCTATACTGGTAAGTATCAGCAATAAACTTTGAGTTGTGAGCATAATCAAAAAAGTTATAAAAAGACAACTCAATCTTCCAATTTTATCAACGATAACGGAACACAATATACTGCTACCACAAACAACGGTACCTGAAACAAAATATTGCATTATTAATAGTTTGTGGAACGTGATAGTTTCATGTGAACTAATGAATGTTTCATAAACATGTAGAGTAAGATCCCAGAGCCATGAGACATTACTCACACCAAGTGGTCAGTCAGCTATAAATGCTCCAATGTAATATTGGGAGAAATAGGCAAAGCTTAAGGAAAGAGAAGATCCGACCATTGAAAAGATCCAGCAGGGCTTAGACAGTCGAAAATTCTACTGGGAGACTACAACTCGTTGAGATCTTATGAATGCACAAGTCAAAGTAAAACTGCACCAACAGTAACAACAGAGATTCGAACGGAACATTGCCGCCTTAGCGGACACCCGAAAAAGTTCAAAATAGTGAAGGGAAAAACCTCTATCCAAATACTTATTATAGAATCCTGGGGCTTAGCACCTTGGAGATTATTCGATGAACCTATGCTGGAGCCTGTAGATATCCTGGAATTTCTCATGAGAATGGGACTAAAAGAGCAGCTAGTTTCTGTAACTTTTCTCGAAAAATAAGTAGAAGTAAGGGGCACAATAGATCTTCCAGACCGTAGTGGATGTTATCCCAATATACTTGCATGTATACAAATATATACATCTCTTCTGTTGGTGAACAAGGAATTATTAATTCAAAAGGAAACTCCCATGGCAACTCTTAGAAACCTCATTCACAGTTGGGCTCTGAACATCATTTAGAATCAATTGAAGACTTAGAGAAAAAGCAGACTAAGTAAATTTCCTAGTACAAGTTCAAACATACCGCAAGTACATGTTCGATAGAACGATGAAAATGATGCATGCAACTTTTATTGAAATAAATAAAACATATCTATGTAAAGTATATAATCAAAATATAATAGTTTGAGCACGAAGTAATGAAGCATTTACTTTTAAACGGAATAAGAAAAATACTTACCAGTTAATAGTCGTACAAAGCCACTTTTCATAGCTAATGAGTAATAAGTAACATTTCCATAATTTCCGACGAGACCTTGAAACACTAATAAAGTGAACATTATTATACACGATTTTAACCATGCAGTCGATCGTAAACAAGGCATAATGAGTTTATCACTATTATCCTCATTTTTTTTCTTCCCTAAAAGTTCATCAAGTTCATGGTCTATATCAATGTGTGGACTTCTTATTTTTCCCAATGTTTCTCTAGCAATGACAAATTCTTTTCGTTGTATGTAGTAACTGGGGGTTTCGATAGCGTTTACAGCAAAAATAATACTGGTGAAAATACAAATGATTGTTGACCCATAGTTTATCAAAGAGGTACCAGTATGTTCAGGAATCAGAGCGAATAAACCGAGTTGGAGATAATTCCCTAGTATATATGATGTGAAAAGAATGGAAATTAAACATCCCCTCAATCGTTTCAGAGATATTTCACCAATATATATGGGTAATATGGTTATTGCTGCACCATAAGAAACCTTTCTAATCATATTTGCAGTAGTTAGAGCTGATGTTTGACAGGAAAATTCAAAAATCACACAAGATAAAACTATTGGTAGGTTGAGTGCTAATATGGTTTTTTTTCTTCCACAGATTTCGGCTGAGAAACAGAAAATAAACGCTCCAATTATTTCTGGAATGGGTATTCGTTGTAATGGGTCCACAATTGACCAACGTCCACCATTGCAGGTTTCTTTAAATATAATGTATGATTCTGTTAATCCTAACACTAACATTGGAATCCATGCTGTAACAAAATTGGATATTTTCAACAAGTTTCTCAAAAATAATATCAGCTTCGGGTTTGAAAAAAGATATTTTGTTATAAAATTGGTTGTATAAAATGCAACCAATTGAGAATGACGTTCTACTTGACCTTCAACGCCATGTGGTGTGAAAAAAGATGTTTCTCCAAAAGACATTGAGTCCAAATGAAGCTGCTTGAACTTATAGGTTAGGTGAGATTTGTATTGCGCCTTTCATAAGAGAGAACCACCAGTCAAATATCAGATATAGTTCCTTTCACGATGTGGGAAACTGACCTGACCTGAGATAGGATAATATCATGCAATAAAGCCATAAAAGTATTAGCCGTAACAGGTTCGTACTTATTTTGTTGGCGACTGATAAATAGTTACCTGAAAACTCGAATTCTTATTATAAACACTATTATTTGCAGCTAGTCAAAAAATACCGGCAATAATGGCAATTTATACCTGATGGTGGCATATAAGCATGAAAGAAGTCTTCATTCTGACACATTCTGAAATACTGTCAATGATAGAATGTTTGAAGATATCCAGTGCAAAAGACATTTCAGGCAGTAGCCGAAAATGTCAGTGGGAGCAAAAATAATTGTTGGAAGTGTTCATTCAGATTTAGTAGAGCGAAGCCGCGAAAAACATTTTTCATTAAAGGAAACATCAACTTTAACCGGCATTTTTGAAAGTATAGTGTAGAAAAGTGTGGATAATACTGTAAAACCTGAAAAGTACGAGTAGAGAGTGGTGCACCTAAATCTGTTGATTCATACAACGAAGATTCATGAGTGGATGAATTGTAAAGCTTAATTCACATACTACTTTTACTTTTTCATCCGTAAAAGTTCACGGTCAGTCCGAAAAGTTTTATGGTTTTACTGCATCTCAAGTCAAGTCCAGTCAAGTCAGTTTCTTAGATCGTGAAAATAACTATACCTGGTGATATCATAGCATGAAGTCGAATACGAATAATTTCATTGAAAACTGTCCACCCTTTTACGGTAAAAAGAGAAAATACGTCAATAAATAATATAAAGGGAGACGTCTTTGCTTCATTTATAAGGTATTATATAACTATTTCGACATATAACTGAAAGTTAACTTGTAGAATGACGTCAGATGTTATAGTTAACTTTAAAATGGCGGGGTTAACTTTGTCGGGTGGAAGAGGTATCGATTAAAGCTAACTTTATGGAAAATCCAGGTTTTCATGATTTTATAGTTGCTCTGTGCGGTCGGTTCTGTCAACAATTTGGCATTTATAACCTCAATAAAATTATATTGTGAATATTTTGATTGTTTCTACTTTGTTTTCTTCGAATTTTCCAATGTTAACACACGATTTCCAAGATATTTTTGGGGAACTTCTAGCCGATGATGAAGAAGATGCTATGAATATTGTTGAAGGCCCTCGGCGACAAAGGATATTCAGGAATCGGCTGGTCCATTCATACAGGAACAAATAAAATGAAAATTCGACACTGGGAACGAAATAACAAATAAACCAAACAGACATATCAAAACTAGACCATAAAACTAAAGTCAAAATGCTAAAACTCTAATACCGCCCCTTTACTACATCCCAATTTTTAAATGGATCACCCTATACATTATTGCATTGTTAGATTCTTGTCTGGGATTGAAAATATATAGGTACACAATACTCAAAAAAATTATAGAAAGTTCAATTAGATGGGAGTAAAAAAGTCTAACTCATCTACTTTGAAAATTCAGTTTACTCACGTACAGCTTCAAATGGACCGGTCTCAAACTTTGGCATTGAGTTAACAAAGCATAAAACCGTTATTTTAGAAATTTTAACCGTCTCAAAGCTTATTTGCGTTTTGGAACGTAATTTTTTTCAAGAATATATCGAAGTGACAGTGGTATATAAGGAATTTTACAATTTTTTGCATAGACATCACTCTATTTCCACAACAAAAAACATTTGCGAGAAAAAAAAATAATATAGTGGTCATTTTATTGAGGACATTTCTGTGAAGCGTTTTTTCAGACCTTCAATTCAATGCTTGAAAAGGAGATTGAACGAAATCTGACCTAATATTATTCAATAATTGGTTTTGACGTCAATATTCTAACTCAGTTCACATTTTATGTTTTCTATTTCTCATTTTTCAACAAAATAATTTTTATGCACTGTATTCCTACATAATAAAGAAAAGTCCATAAATAGATATACATACCTCCGAGTAATGAGGAAATTAAACTTTGTCTCGACATATTATCAAATTGATACAACTAACAAAAACTAAATAATCACGTTGCACTACCTTACGTTGTCATATTTTCACACATAATATTATTGTGTACAATTTGTGTAAACTATGATATTACTATATTCAACCTTGAATCGATGAGATTCGCTTACTCATCAAAATAATCGACACCAACGACAAACTAACCACTGCTAATAACCACGCAATGTATACTTTTACTTTTTTTACCGTTATGGGAGATCTCGTTCCGAATTTAGTTCAACACAAAAATGTAGTGGTAGGAGAATGTATGTTATCTCTGGTAGGAGAAACCAGCTCACAGAATTTTAAATATCAATTAATTAGGTTAGGACGCAGCAAACAAAAAACAAAGCGATAAGCGATAAGCAATGATGAATAATTGTTTGTAGGTGGTATACTTCGTGAACTCATTGATACCTTCTAGTTTTTTCTCTAAATTTATCAAACTTATACAGGGTATCCAGAATTGCTCCCATTGAAGGCAAGCTACAGATACCAGGATGTGATTAAGTGAGAAGATTTTTATGTTCACCACAAAATGTTATTGCTTCTGTTGAAATAATAAAAATGTTGTTTCTCCTTAGTTGAACGGTCAATGTCTTTGGGAAAAAATAAACTTATAAAGCGTTGGAGTAACGCGCTTTATTAAATACGAGAATATTACAGGAAACTGTGATAATACTTAATAATAGTAGTTTACGTAACAAGTACTGAAAGTGGTCTTTTACTGGACGAGTGGGCAAATTGCAGGCCGCGAGTCCTGTTAAAAGCACTTTTGGGACGTATTACGTACAATAATTTTTTTTAAATGGGCATTTTTGTACCATAAACTTCATATCATTCATTCTGAATATTCATTTTATGATAAAATTCGGTATGTTAAGTAATTCACAATCAAATGTATCATTTTGAATATCCATTTTATAATAAATGTCACGTTTTCAACTAAACGTCAAAATATGTCAAGTTATCTTATTGTTTTAAATAATACAAAACTCGGTTACTATAGAAACCAATTGACCGCTATTTTAGACTAACTACCTATTTCATTATTTTTTTCATAAAAGATAGGCCGGAAAGTGAATGAAAATGAGTCCGGTGAAAGCTTTCACCGGACTATCACAATTAATTTCTGGCTCGGTCCACAAAATGAGATTTTCTGATCTGAAAATAAACCGGAAAGTACTAATTTTTGGCCGGTATTGAAAAAAATATATATTTTCGTGCAATTGCACGCGGAGTCATCTGTATTTCGCGTCCTCAGCAGAGTCCGCGAAATTCAATTTATTGGCCGTTACCCTTAGCAACAGATGCGAAACCAGCAGAGTCCGCGAAATTCAATTTCGCAGCCGTTGCTTCCGCTTCGCGGTCGGATTATTTAAACTGTCAAACTGACACTCTTTGTAATTATGCAACAAGTTATCGATGTATAACCCGATTATTTTGAAGTACTTATAGTATTACTACTGATAATTCTAATAAACAGTGGTAGATGAAATTTTGTACCTAAACGTGGATAGGAATTATTAACGCACTTATGTGGATACAAACTGCATGTGAAAGCTTCACATGCATGCGTTAATAATGTCCATATCCCACAATTACCTGAATAACTATTTTGTTTATTCTAGAAATGTAGGTACCTTGGACCATGCCGGTACGTTCCTAGGATACTGAAATTTTACTTGTGACGTTACTTGAATAGGGAAATGCGCTACAGCTTGAAAAAAATGGACCATCCTTTTTTTTATGTGCCAAAAAAGAATATTCAATTAATCATCAACACCGACAGTTTTTAATCTCGAACATTACACTGAGTAATTAGTACGCTCTGATTTGTCAACGGGCTTTCTGTTCCAACTAATTACTTGGAAAATATCGAGTTGGAAAGATAAACAGGAAAAAAAACTTGTAGCAAGAGCCTAAAATATTCAACGGATTTGTTTTGGGGGGATATTTTATACCATAACACGGTGATTATCACCAACATTTAATGATACAGTTGCGGAGCAAGTAATGTACACTATTTTCCTAACGACCCAAGATGATGTTTTGATTTTTTTTAACAATTATAAAATAGATATTTATGTAATTAGTTATGAA
>CAJUYH010011965.1:0-10507 GCA_910591685.1 Galerucella tenella | reverse complement strand
CGAGTGACACCGTATAAACCTACAAGAAATCTTGTTGATACCCATTTTAGTTTCGGTGCTAGAGATCGAGTGGAAATAATTGGCGCACCCTGTATAATTATTTTTGTCTTCATTAACTCTGAAGTTTTGGTACGAAGTCCTTGGACACTCCTAGGGGAAAATAGACTAATTTTCTGTAAAATTGATTTAGTTGAACAGCTTAATGAATTTTCCTTTATATATGTGAAAAAAAATCATGATTTTAGCTGGTATGAGTTCTTTGCTTTATTGTTTCAATTCCGATTAGATTTCCGAACATATCTAGGAATAAAATCCATTTGGTACGAAAAATTTATAGTAGGTTTTTTCTAAATTCTATTGAAAAACACACATATAAAACAATATTTAGGTACTAAATATCAGTGATGATAAGGATAGTGGACTAGAATCACATTTAAAATTTATAAATATCATTTTAAACAATATCTATATCAACCGAATAACAAACTAAATCTATCAATAATAAATTGTCTTTTTTTAAAAATTGTTCCTACATGTATTTTGATATCATCCTTTAATTCTAATATTTTTTTAGTAACACTGCACATCTAATTTGGCTTTCAATAGTTTTCCTCTGAGAAAGAAATTTTTCTTTAAATACTGGGAAGTATTTTTGCGGTGGAATTGTGAAAATCATAACATGTTTTTCTAAACGAAAATTGGTCCCCACATATCTCACCATTTCTTGACAAATATTTTTTCTTTGATAATTTAAACTATAATTAATTCTAGATTATTAATTTTACAGGTGGAGTCGACCTGGTGGACCATTTTTTTGGTAAGTACTATGAAAATTGTTATAAAATACTTGGGATATGCTTTTCTCAATTTAACAAAAACATTCAACTATTTTTGGGTGAAAATACCAATGAATTCCTTTATTATTAAAAAAATTGTGCATTCACTTCATTATTAACCATAAAACACAAATAAAAATAAAAAAAATTATTTAAAAATTAGTCTAGCTCAATATAATTTTGTTATAGTTTGTCTCAAAATATATCGCCTTCGGTTTTGGCGGCAATCATGAAATTCATATCGGCGAATTGTAATAAATCTTATGGTCAATAGCTGCTGTAGAAGAGATTGCCAGTAGCAGACCGATATAATAAAAGTTCGTCTTTTTACAGGGTGGTCCGTATGAAATTGCTCAAAATATAACGATCCGACGCAACTCCAATAAAACATTAATATTAGAAAATTAAAGGGTGCAAAATTAAGATCTAAAGAATGTATTTTGGTTGGGACCATTACTTACGGACTACCCCTGTATATTCTGCATATTCGAAATGTCGTTCCTCTGATATATATGTACAGTGTGACCCATTTTGTGTGGAAGCACCCCTGTCAAATCCGTATTTATCAACCGATTTTGATTTAATTTTTTTTTGTTAGATTCAGTATTAAAGACAGTATTTTGGCACAAATGTTCATAGCCTAATTACTATTTTCAAGACCCTCTATGTAAATTTTTCTTTGCCAAATATTTTTCTCAAATATAAAACTATACCACTGGATTCACAATCATCACAAATGTAAACTACCAAAATTTTATAAAAAAAATTTTTTTAACGACAAAGTTATTACAACATGAATTTGGAAAAAGTGGTATACTCATTAATTTTTTACGTAGAATGTAGACAAATTTTTGAAATGCAACATGGTAAACAAAAACTAGGACTCAAACATATTGCACAGTAAAAATTCGAAGCCGATAAAACTTCTGGAGTTATAGCTTCTGAAAGTAATGTAAAATTGTGCTTAATAATTTGGATTGTTGGCAAAGTAGTCTATGACAATTCGGTCATTAAAGTTTCTTGCCTGCAATTTTTTTTAGATACGCTTGGTCACTGCTCCAGTCTCAATAAATAATTTTTTAAATTCTGTGCACTACAAAGCAGGAAATACGGATGTCTCCGTTTACCTATTTCTATTACTTCTCGTTCACTTCTGTCATTGTAACCACAAAAAAGTACAATAGTCTTCATATGATTTCATTTTGTTAATAAATGAAATTATTAAGCACAATTTTACATTACTTTCAGAAGCTATAACTCCAGATCGGGTTAAGTTATCGGCTTCGAATTTTTACTTTGCAATATGTTTGAGTCCTTGTTTTTGTTTACCATGTTGCCATTTTCAAAATTTGTCTACATACATTCTACGTAAAATGTTACTGAAAATATCACTATTTCCAAATTCATGTAATAACTTTGTCGTTAGTAAAAAATTTTTCATAAAATTCTGGTAGTTTACATTTGTGATTATTCTGAATCCAGTGGTATAGTCATATTTGAGAAAACAATTGCCTAATGTACTTTTGTTTTTTTGGCAAAGAAAAATTAACATAGAGGGCCTTGAAAATAGTAACTAAGCTATGAAAATTCGTGCCAAAATACTGTTTTTGATACTGAATCTAACAAAACAAATTAAATCAAAATTGGTTGAGAAATGCAGATTTTACAGGGGTGCTTCCAAACAAAATGGGTCACACTGTATATAAATTATTTGTCACACCAATTTGTTTGCACAGTTTTCAATTTGAATTTGCAGAGGTTACGTGAGATTTATTTTTGAAAATGTATAAAAATACATAGTATGGATCAAGATTAATAGGAAAAATTGAAAATATTTGTGTAATTGTTCGTTTATAGGAAAACTATATTTCATAATATGCTTATATATTATTTTATTTTATTTGAAATGTACATACATAAATATTTGATTATTAATTTTATTAACAGGAATTCCATAAATTTGGTCTTAAACTTTCATACCTACAGCAATATTTATATTAACGTAATATTATTTTAAGACAATTAAGCGGACATATTATGATTCCAAAAATATACATATTTATAACAAACTAGTATATTTTTCGAGATATTTTCATGATTATAATATTATAAAGTCATCCGGTAGGTATGTATTACTTCAAAAATTATACAGGGTGGTCCTTAAGTAATTGTACATAGAAGTACAGTACAATCTTCACTTCAAAATATTGCGATCTAAACCAACTAGCTTTAATGAAATGTTGATATTAGGAGAGATACAGGGTGTTGATCATGAAATTTTAATTTCGTTTTTTACAATAACTTTAACGCTTTTTGACGTATATGCACAAAAATTTGAGGTTGGGGGTTTTTCGATATGAGAAATCATAATTTAGTATCTATTTCGATGTATTTTGTAGAGGGCGCCACATAGACCACGTATGCGGCATAAATGTACGCAAAACTTTTTTGCCTCTCACATTAACGCTACTTTTGTGAAAAATAATTGAAGCCACATCATTACAACAAAAAAAGGTGTATATGTTAGTATCCCCAAATCTTAACGGTTTTAGAGATAATCACATTATAGTGATTAACTACATGATTATTATTTAATGAAATTACGTTCGAAAAATGTAGTGTGTACGATAATTTTTTTTAGTATTAAGATGAACAGTATTAGGGTATAGTAGCAGTTAACATGAAAAATATGTATGGTACATTTAATATTTAAAAATAATTATTATCGTAGGTACACACAACTTCATTTATCAAATGTAATTTCATTAAATAATAATTATTATGTAGTTAATCACTAAAATGTGATTATCTCTAAAACCGTTAATATTTGGGGATACTAACAAAAAATATAACTTTTTGTTGTTGTAATGATGTGGCTTCAATTATTTTTCACAAAAGTAGCGCTAATGTAAAAGGCAAATCAGTTTTGCGTACATTTAAGCCGCATATGTGGCTCCTTCTACAAAATACATTGAAATAAATACAAAATTATGATTTCTCATATCAAAAAACCCCCAACATCAAATTTTTGTGCTTATACGTCAAAAAGCGTTAAAGTTATTGTACAAAACGAAAAATAAAATTTCATGTTTAACACCCTGTATCTCTCTTAATATCAACATTTTATGAAGGCTAGTTGATTTTAATCGCATCAATATTATGAAGTGAATATTGTACTGTATTTCTATATACAATCACTTGGGACCACCCTGTATATGGCAAGTTTAATCAAAATCTAAATTTACTGAATGTTTGAGTTTAACTTGTATTTTATTTTTATTATTTTTTTTTCATGAGAATTTTAATAATTTATATTGATCTAAGTTAATTAAGCTGAAATATATAATGTCAACATTGAAACTAGCTGTCGAATTGTAAATTTTGTTGATATTGTGCCTTAAAAAATCGTGAAAATAAAGAGAAACTGTTATTATACACAAATATCTAACTATTGACAATAATACAATGACAATTGACACAAGGATAAGTCAGATGCTCCTCTCATGAACTTCTACCTAAAAACCAACGTTGCCAGATTTCTAATGTGGTGCTGAAACTCCTGAAATTTCAGAAACTGATGATTTATTCACATTTTAACAAATCTTCACTGAGTTTCGTTATTGTACCTACACATATTTTTAGAACCAACTTTTACCAGTTTTTTCACAAACCAACCTTTTATTTTCGTTTAAGTAACTCATTTTTTTTTTAATTCTCATTTCTGTTACCACAAATTAACCAAATGTATTTGTGCTTATGTTGCGATTGTGCGGTGTTAATTTTATTAAAAGTCAGTCAGGAAATGTTCAACAGAAAAAAGAATATTAAAAAAATAAGCTGCTGCCAAACGTTTTCCGCCTGGGAAAATCCTTACAAAAAATTATCAATAAAAAATTGAACTAAATACAAAAATAAATAAAAAAAAATTAATTCTAAACATTTTCCCTAGCGCTCGGCCTGTATTTACAGCAACGACAAAAGATATATCTAGTAAAACTTTCTTTCTCAGTAACGTTCACCTCTTGTCAAATTATAGATGGGTCTTTTTCGTTCACCACTAAAATTTCGTCTTTTGTAATTTCTTGGAGTTTGACGATACATTTGTCTACTACGCTGTTGCTGGCGGGGTCTTCCTTTCTAAGCGCCGATTCGCTCTTGAAGTTACCCCCCAACTTCGGACTTGCGCAGTTGCTTTGAACCTTTACAAATAAAAACAATTACCTAATTTGGAAATATGGTTTACCAACAAAATGTATTGAAAATATAAACATACAGTGTGTCAAAGCCAAACGAAATAAATTTATTATATCGGTTACTGTAGGTACATTAGGGTGATAGGTGACAAGTGACAGGTGAGAGATCTGATATATCTGATATGGTTTACCTGGGAAGTTGAAGGTAGTGATTGATTGTCCAAATCCAATTCATCGACGGCCGCATCAGAAGCCCAATTCTTCTCCTTTCCTACAAATAATTTCCACGGTTTCTTACTACTTCCTTTAGTTTTTGGTAGGGTACTAGCTTTCTTGACATCCAGTTTGCAACATGCACTATCTGATTTTTTCTTGCCTGCCAAAAAACTCCCGTAAAATCTTTAAAACTTTCTTCAGGAATTTTTTGGGGTATTACAAATTCCTTAATTAATGAATCTATGCCGTTTATTTAATATGAAAATGTCAGTGAATATCTTAATATTAAATTAAAAAGCATTTTTAATATACAGATTGCGAAAAGTCCATTTGTGGCATACGATTTACAAAAGTACGACAAGGAAAATATTAGAAAAAGTACACGGAAGAGTGAGAAGAATAATTGGCCCCCCCATTCTAACCACTGTTGCCAAATGTACTTATCTGTAGAAGTAATTCCCAATTTTTGTCGGCAACAATGTTAAATAACAATAATTGTTAAATCAAAAGCAATGTATAGATTTTATTTATTGCAGATTGTAATGTGTCCAAGTTTTTTCTTGAAGTATATTATTTTATTTATTTTTTGTTGATCTCACTTATTTTAAAAGTCAAAAATATTACCAATCTAGATTTTCTCCCATTAAATACGGCTTTATACCGTGTTAAAAGTTAAATGTAAAATAGGAACTGAACACACGCCCAATGCTGACTGCCCACAATTATTCTTCTCTCTCTTTCAAGTAGTTTCTCTCATATTCTCCTTGTCGTACTTGTGTGAATCGTATGTCGCGTAAAGACTTTTCGCAATATGTATGCTGTTCAAAACTATGGTTTGTAGGTTTTAATAACATTTAACATTTTTATGAGAGCTTTAAAAATGTAAAAATGTGTAAGCAAATTGATTTATAGACAGGAGTAGAAGATACAGAAATGAAAGGGGTAGAGGATGTTGCCCTACGTAGAAGATTCAGAAAAATATTGTAAACTGAAAAATTTATTTTTATCTAGTTATTGTTGTTTCTAACACGTGCGGAAAGCTTATAAGTTGGGAAATTGGTGTGGAAAAGTTTAGTTTTGTACCTATCAAGTTTCATAAATGTATATTGGTGTAACGTGGAAAAAATCTTGTGTGTAGTTCGTATAGAAAGTTTTTTGCCTCTTTTCACCTTAAGCTCTAAGGGCCATTCGCACCGATTATCCTAAAAAGTCATACTTAGCTAAGTGACACTTATAATTTAAGTGGAACTTCGTTCGCGCCGTACCTCCCTTAACTAAGTGGGAGGTTCCATTTGACAACGCCGCAATTTCACAACACGAGAAAAATCATTATTATTAGAAATTATTAGCAAGTATAAAAATGTCATAGAAAATAAACAATTTCAATTTCTCCAAGAAAATTGAGAGCAGTTTCCTTCGTCATTCTAAATCTAAGAAAAAACGTCTTTGTCCACGACCACCTAATAATAAGTCAATATTTTACCTCCTAACTAAAGGTATATGGTACCCATATATCAACTGTCGTGAATTATGGTTCATAATACACTGTAGTGTATTATGGTTCATAATTCACGACTACAGACGGGGGTACAATATGGAATAAACTATTAAATCTGTGTATTTTGTTCAGGAAATTTGTTTCTGACATATATCGTATCTATAAAATATTGTAATTTTTAGTATTGATACTTTTCATAACGATATTTTCTAATATTAAGTATTTTAAAACAATATATTTATAACGGTACGTTGTATTGATACTTTCTACAGTATCGCCCATCTCTATATATGTCAAATTATTTGAAGTAGCTGCCACAACATTTTGAGGTTAGTAATATGCCAAATCGCTACTGACTTTTATTTATTAATAAATAAATTAAGTGTCGTGGACAAAGTATAGTATTCTACTCGCAATTTATGGCCATAATTCACTTGGGTGACTTGCGCTAAATCGTCATCATCTCCTTAAATTTCCATTTCGATAAGACAAATTACAAATACAAAGATCTACCATCTACCAAAGCACAATTTACTCAAATCTAAACTGTCATAAATTAACTTCAAAATTAGTATTTCGAGGTTAAGTGGAACTTTAAGCCGGGGATATTCCGAGCTTAGTTAAGGTATCCTTAACGTCGCGTTAAGGGTGCCTTTAAATACGGTGCGAACGACTAAGTGACACTTAGTGGATTTGAGTGACACTTAACGTTTAAGTGTAACCGGTGCGAATGGCCCTTAATACACTATAGTTTGATTGAACTTTTATTTATAAAGATATATCAGAATTAACATAAAAATATTATAAATTTGATTTTGATTGGACTTTTTTGGCAGATTTACCTTTTTGTGGAGTGTTCTTAGAACAATTATTGTTTTTGGTAGCTGCTTTCACAATTTTCACCTTAGGTTCTTTATCCGAGAGTCCTAGTCTATCCGTGAATTGCCTAAACCGCGAAAAAATCGATCGACTAGTCTTAGCATCGTCCTTTTGCACGAAAATACTGTTATCACCACCCACTTGTTGGTCCGTACAATTTTTAATACTATTTTTTCGCGTGTTATTCGGACATCCGGCGTCCTCTTTGGTTGTAGCATCTTCATCATTGTTCGTCGTGTATGTTTTTTCACTAAACTTTAAAATACTTTTCTTCTCGTCGTTGATCGAAGGAACTTTAACGGAATGTTCGGAATTTCTTTTGTTCAAATTCAGCGTTTCTTTGGATAAAATATATCTGTCTTGTACATCATCTTTTTCATCGTCCGATTCTTCTGATCGTTGGCTTGCTAGACCTTCTTCGAACTTTTTTTTAAGTGTTAAAGCGTACTCATCCAAAAACTCTGGAGGATCGAAGGACAGTTTTTTGTTGCCCACTAAGCAGTGTTGATCGAAGCTCAAGCCCCCACATCTAAAATAAAATTAACAAAGACTGCTCATTTATCAAACTATTATCGAACAATCAACAATTTTCTTAACAATTTGCAAAAGGTTTTAAGTCGATTCTGGCACATTTGATTCATTCTCAATAAACAAAAAAGAAGCAGAAGCAGAAGCAGAAGCAGAAGAGACTTGAAAATCATAGAAAGAAAGATTCTTAGAACGATACTGGGGCCGAAGATAACAAGAACTGGGGAAAGGAGAAAACTAACAAAGAAATAGAAAGCGAGTTAAAAGCAATGAGACAATCGTGAAATATATAAAAGCAAAACGCCTAAAATGGGCAGGGCATATTATGAGACTAAAGCCTGGAGAAATGATAGGAAGAATAACACAATGGACTCCTCCTCTATGGCCAAGGAGAAGAAGAAGATCCAGAGAAAGTTGAAGGAATAAGATGGAAGAGGATACAAAAAGGATGGGAATCAAAGAGTGGAGAGAAAAATGCAGAAACACAGCAGAATGGAAGAAAATAACTTCTGAAGCCAGGACACACAAGAAATTGTAACAATAAGGAGAGAAAAGGGAGTAATCTACCCTAATAAATGGATTTAAAAGTGCATTAGCGTTAGCCACAATTTATTAGATTTGAAGGCTTGATGATGATGATTTATTGTTCAATATCATTAATTGGATTTTATTGATAGCAACTAAGTGATAGTTTTTTTTTTCAACTTACCGCAGCTTTCCTTTCGCAACCATCTTGGCTATTTCCGAATGATTGAGATGCTGCACTCTTTCTCTACTACCTTTACGAGATCCCGGGTAGCTTTTTCTACCAGTAGCTGTAATACTGCTTTCTGTAGATATTTTGAATTTTAAAGTTTTTTCAGACACTTCTACCTCATTCGCTGTTTCCGAATCCCCGCTTTCGGTATCTTCTTCTACATCTTCCAGATTTTGAACTTCACCTGGTCCCGAAACGGCATCATTGTCTGTTATTTCTTCATCTGTTGACCGTGATCTGAAAAAATAATATAATAGTAACATCTAGTGATAACTAATAAATCTATAGTGTCTCTGTTCTAGTTCTACTTAGGAAACTCTCAGTAACCAGTAGATCCTTTAGACCTTTAGAGGTTTCTCCTTTCTATTCTACAGAATCTCCATTTTTATTGAGGCACTAGTTTGAGCTGGCGAGGCCACTTATGCCTCTGGCGCAGCCCATTTTGTTGATAGTTTGTATTGGAATTCTTTTGACTGTCGTTAGTTTTCTTTTTCTGATAGAACGTGTTTCTCATAAAAAATTCAGTAGTGCCAACATTCCTTCCGAAAAAACGAAGTGGACATCAGAAAAGGATATTTTCTGAGACTTTTCCTCGAAGTTTTTGAACAGGAAATTAAAGGTATACATATCTTTTAAGCAGTTCATGAGATTTTTGATATACAGGGTGATTCGTTAGTGAAATAAAGTCCAATAACTTCTAGATATACAAATAAAATATTGACCTGTTGTAGTCAGCCTAAATGCAAATATTTTAAATTTAGTCACAATTGTTCCAGAACGCCGTGCCATTTTTTTAAATGATACACCCTGTATTTTACTCCAATTTCAAAGATATTGGACTTCATCTAACTAATGAATCACCCTGTATATAAGGATAATTTAATTGGGGTTGCAATCTTTTTTTTCCACTTACCTGGAGCGAGTCTGTTGAAAACTGCAACTCTTCTTCATTTTAACGTTGTTAGAATTAGATTTTGGCACATCTGAACTCTGAGATGTCGGGCTGTGATCGGCTAAAGTTGTTTCTACTATACTTTTACGATGCAGTCTTTCTTCCCTTGTTGCTTCATTAAGTCTTCGATAATAATCTAGTGCATCTCGAACCGGTACAATTATCAAATCCTAAATTGTTTGATATACATTTAGATAAATCAAGAAAATAAACTGCATATAAATATAATTGAGGATCGATAACTACTGCGCCACTTAAGTTGCTATAATTAATTATCTCTCCCTAGACAATTCAGTACTTGTCACAAAAAAAACAAGAAACATAATCATAATAATGATAGCCTATCATTTTCATTAGTCCAGTTTATAATAAAAAATTATCCTTTACCTGTAACTCAATAAAAAGATCTCCAAGTGCCTCGAACAAAGGCAACAGCACGAATCCTATAAAAGAACACTGTGAAGATGGTTTGGTGATCTTCTCGCGGTCCATGAAAGGCGTAACTGGCAATCCCTCCAGTTTTTCAGCGTCACTTTGCTTGAAGAATTCCTGAAGAAGTTTATCGAGCCAAGGTTCAGCAACGTCCATAGGTCTTGCTTCGTTGGATATGTCTGATACTTTTATTAGAACCATGCATAACTGAAACAA
>CAJUYH010011964.1:0-10507 GCA_910591685.1 Galerucella tenella | reverse complement strand
AAGAGCAGAATAATTTACCGTAAGACGAAGTGACTATTTTCCCCACAAACGGTATCGACTTGACCCGCAAATAAACTTAAAATGTTGCCTTTCATCGACCATAAATATATACAAACTCGATACATCTCTCAGCGCTGGGCATAAGAAAGGACTGGCTATTCGCCGCCCATACGATAGTTTAGTAATGGTTAAATATAAGGAAAGTGGACAAAATTAACGTTACAGCTGCAATAGTTCAGGAGAAACTAGAAGAGTTGTCTGTCCCAAATAAAATTGTATATTAGTGTAGATGTTGGTGTTCAAGTTAACTCAGTACCTACTGTGAGATCTAAGACCACATAATGCACAACATCTGATTTGAAATGTGTAGGCAAGAGAAAAATATTTCATTTTTGGAAGCACTGAGTGCAAAGAAAATGCGACCTAGCTTAACATTTCATGATCCGAAAGTTCTCGACCTGATTCAGATATTTGGATTGTACAGGGTTATTCTTTATAAATTACCCACCCCCTGTCATCATTATTATTGCTTTTAGAAAAAAAATCCCGGATGAAAGATGTTTGGTTACTGCTGAATTTTCTCAATATTCTATCAAAAGTTCAGTAGTGTACAAATTCAAGGGAATACAAAAAATGATATTTTTTCCAATGGGACACCCTGTATTTTTTCACATTTTTTCAATGGTCTTTTTGTTTTTGATTTCAAAAATAAACATTGTACCTTTTGGGTTATTGAGTGCTGAAAATCTTAGTTTTAGTAGTTACTGTATATGAAAAAGATAATTTGTTGAAGTAAGCTATGAAAATGACAACTAATACTTATTTGATAATTGACATTTTTTTGATAAAGTGATTTAAATGGTTCACAGTACCTAAGATTACTAATAATAATAATATACAAGTGATTAAAGAAAGGATTCAACTTGAAATTAACAAACTAAATTGAAATAATAAAGTCATCTGCGATGTTTTCATGAATAATATAAGGAAGTGTTATCAATTATATATATTTGAAATCAGAAACAAAAGACCATTCCAAAAATGTGAAAGCATACAGGGTGTTCTATTTAAAAAAAAACTACTATTTTTTGAATCCCCTAAAATTTGTACGCTACTGAACTTTAATGTAAGACTTTTTTTCTAAAAGTAATAATAACGATAATGGGGTGGGTAATTTATAATGAATAACCCTGTACCCTCTTCGTTGGGAAGTATCTATTCTAATAAATCAGAAGTTCACATTGAATTGTGGAATTTAAAAAAAACGTTGAGAATATATTCATCCATGTTATTGAAAAAAATCCAAAACTCTATTTGGGAGTTCCAAATAATTCCTACTGTCTAGATGTGAAATAACTCAATACGTAATATTAAACAAAATTGAAGTTAATCTAGGCGACGACCCAGCACTGTAGTGGAACGCGTTTGATGCGATAATTACAGTCCAGTAGTGTCGAACTTGGTTAGTACTTGGATGGGTGACTATGCCAGGGAAAACCATCGTATAGGGCTCGCAGGCATTATACCAATGAGCACGAGGTATAATGTAGATATGCCGTCTTTCGGAGGAGACTTAAAACCGAAGTCCCTGTCCATGGATATTGAGCTAGTTAACCCTTTATCGGCAAACGCGTATATCTTGAAGCAAAAATTCTAAAATTTGTCTAGGGTGTTGTGAAGGGTAACATATAAAACAATAGATTTATAACAAATATATTACAAATAAAAAAGTTTGATAATATAACCATAAGGTCACATTGACCGTTCATGGGAGAGATACCTCACTCATGAAATGACACAAAATCATTTTTTTCTCATCTGTGAAACAAAGTCTAGCATTACACTTTTCACACTGAAATCTACCTGTACCATTTCGACAGAACCTACCCTCCCTTTTGTTGTGTGGATAGGCGAATGGCCAACGCAATCTTTTCTTTCTGTATCATCCGGTCTAGCAACAACTGGATATATAATTTTTTCTACCTGAACCTTATTCAAAGAGCTAGGTCTGCCACCAATTTCTTCTTTTTCTTGGATGGCGGTTCACTTGAACTGCCTGGAGTAAGTACCACATCAGCAATGTTATATTCATGAATAAAGGTACTGTGCTCATCTTTTTCTATTCTTATATTATCAGAATCACTGTCATCTGTAAAATATACATCATAATATTGTATTTGACAACGATATATAACCTGATTGATTTTACCTGATAACGGAAGTGGAACAGTTTTCCGGATAGGTTTCAAAAATATTCCTCCATCATCAGAAGTGTCAGATCCATCAGATACGGTAGGATCTATTGGCGGCAATCTACACTTATGTTTCCCGTTAAAAGAGCGATTTGGTATTGCGCTAAATACATTCTACATATCTATATCTACTGAAAATTAAAAAATCGTTATGGTGCAATGTAACCGAATGGATACAGTTGATTTTCGAGTGAAATAAAATCTCATATACTACATAATATAATTCTAGGTATCTGTCGGTAGACATATTGAATAAAAGGACTAAGACAAGTTTTAACAATGAAATCACCTGAATCTAATTCTTATACTCACCTAAAACAACACTTTCGGCAATCACTATTTACCATAACCTCAAACGTCACATTGACCGCTAAAACCATGGACGGAAAGTGTAATTATTTTTAGTTCTGTGCTACATGACTGATATCCCCTCTTCGACACAGACTTTAACCGCTCGGTAACATCGTCTATTCGTGTGAGAAAGGCAGATTGCTAGAATCAGCTTCAACAAATCCTTTTTTCAAAAAGCACATTGTAAAACACATCTTTACTGAATAAACTTATCGCAAGGAATGGGTATGCTGAGCGATCTATGAACTCAACCATGAACCGCCACGGTGACATAACGTACCCAGGAGAACCATGATGTGACGTCACGGTCAACTTTGTAGCTTTTAACGGCAACTATTAATTTAAACTCCAATATTCCATTTATTATTGAAGGTATCGGTTTGAATTATCTTTTACGTGATTCATAGGTAAAATGCTTTCAGATACTGAGGTGAAAATTTGAAAAATGGGTTTTATTGATTGGGCCTTCTCACGCAGTCATTTTTGCAACCAACTTTTTTTTTAATATTTGAGAGGATATGCCGCGATATTCAGATAATAATATTGCTTGTTTTCAAATTTTTGTGACAATACTGTTCGCGAAATTGAGACATGAAAAGAAAAATTTTTTTGCGCGATCGATCTTTTTTGTTTATTCACAGCATCGGTTGTCAGGTTGGTAGGTTGTGTTTCTTGGTTTCTAAGATTAACACGTCGGTAAGTGATTCACTCACCGTTCAGACGTCGGTAAGTAAACTACGTCTTCGCCCTACATACACTTAAGTGGTCCTAAATAATATATTACTTCATTCATTACACAAAAGAAACAAAAAAAATTAGAAGATTAATATTTTTCGATGAACAGAATCGAACAGAACAATATAAAAAGTAATAAATAGCATGAAAACAATTTCACCAAAATGCAAAGTATATTTTAAACTGATCGAGAAGTATAAATGTCACTTTTGACATTTCGTTCATTTCGAAGGAATTTAAATTATTTTATTCGAAATTCGAATAATTTAATACGATCGCGGAAAAAATGGTATAAGCATTTCGAACGTTAAGGGTAATACCGGTCTCCAGCAAAATTGGAGGCTTCGCTACGCTCAGCCTCCAAACATTGCTGTCGACCGGTAAACAACCCTTACCGTTCCTGATACTTAATATACTATAACCTAACCCCAAAAATTCATCTCTTTATCTGGTATGCTACAAGCGTTGGAGTGCTGATGCCTGACTTATAGATTATTGTTAATAAGATAGATAACAGTAAAATCATATCTAGCATCTATCTGTAGTTTGCGTTTGATGAAATAGTTTCTGAACATCCCATATTATATTATTTTTGTTGGCTTGAGAAATAATTGATATTTACCATAATTCATGGTTTATTAAGCCTTCACAGTTAGTGAGTTTTCAAGTAATAATCCAAATTGAGACTTCTATTATTCATAAGTGAATTTAATAAAATATTTGAAAAGTCGTGCAGCTTATTTTATTTCCTAACTATAACAAGATTATACTAATCATTTATCAATCAAACAATTCATTTTATTGCAAAACTGTTAGCTCCCAATTGTATCTTGGTTTTTATAACGGAATATAATAGACATTATTCCTAATAGTGTCAATGATACAAAATATGCCGGTGTCCTCTGTAGTTTTCAATGATTCTCATTAGTTTGAATTCCAGTACATGCATCAATTTTCATGTCAATTCTTATTTCTAAGAGTTTTGCTGTCTCTATTAAATCAGCATTCTCTTTTTTCCGTTTTTGTCATCAATGTTCTTATTTCATATCAAATAACAAAGATTTGTAGGAAAGTGTAAGAAAAAAACAAAAACATTCATTCAATGCAGCAAGAGACCAATCGATGAAATATGATGAATACGATATTAGTATATTATTCAACAAGCATGAACTTACTTAATATTACTCACGTCGGTGTGATTATGCGCGATCGATGACAAATGACCTGAGAGTATACTAGCCATTACTTGCTAGTAGAAAACTATGTTTTCCCACCACCAAATTATTTGTTGATGGATTGATCTCTTTTTTACTTTTTTTTCAAGTCAGGAAGGAATAAGAATATTTCGTATATAATCTTCACGACCTCCCTAGCAATAAATTTGAGGATACTATTTATTGTGATTGTCTCATTTTTAGTGGGGTATTATACATTTCAGTATCTAATTCGCTTTCCATCCAGAAGCAGTATAATAATTTAAATCAAGATCAGCTATAAACTAATCAAAATGTCATGCTTCAAGGTAGTCGATACAGGATTTGCCAAGCTGATATAACTACACTGTAACCAGTTTGCGAGTAATGTGACACTTTTTTCAGCTTTTCTTCAAGTTGCAATAATAATAATAATAATAATAATAATAGCCTTTATTGCCCAACAGATTTATACAAATCCCTTTACAGAGCAAAAACAATGATTATATAATAACAGAAGAAACCTTTAATTTAATTAAGAATAGAAGAAATAATAAATTAAAAAAAGAAAACACATTTTACATAGTTGTATAACGTTCAGTAGCACAAGCTTTAATAACCTCAAAATTATCTATAAAAATGTCGCATGTGTTGCACAATAAATTAAAATTATGACACATAACATTGATTGGTGAATGAAGTAAAACATTTGTTCGAGACCAATCACAATAGAAAGGTAGATGTTGTCTATTGTAGAACTGTGGTACATTAAAATTAATTCTATATATCAAGTCTGAACAATCGATTAAATTGTGCAAACACCCATATAAACAGGATAGTGATTTACAAATTCTACGAAATTCAAGACTTCCAAAATTGAAAATATCTAACAAAATCTGATAATCAGAGCCTCTCTGTGGATAAATAGCACTAACCTTTAAAACTGAATATTTTAAAAACCTTATCTGAACCGCCTCAACCTTGCTGATATGAACATTGTAATAGGGATACCATACAACAGAGCAATATTCTAACTTAGAGCGTATGTACGAAAAATACTTTAAACTACAAATATCCTTAAATCCACGGCAGTTTCTAATCACAGATCCATACAATTTCGATGCTTCGGCAACCTTAGAATTAACATGTTCAGTGTAAGTAAGTTTGGAATCGAATATCACTCCTAGATCTTTTACAGAAGTAAGACGAGATAACAAATTCCCATTAATGTTATAGTAGAAGTGGATTGGGTTTAGTTCTTTAGTTTACTACTTGGCATTTTGATATATTCAATGTCAGTTTATTCTGTAAGCACCATTCGGAAACTCTATCCAAATTGGATTGAAGTGCTAAGGAACTGTCTATTGATGTTATGGGAAGAAAAATTTTTAAATCATCTGCATACATGAGTCTACCCGAATCCAAGTATACTTCCAGGTCATTAATAAATGAAAGGAACAACAATGGTCCAAGGTTTGAGCCTTGCGGTACACCTGACTCACTAATATATTTATTTGAAGAGTGACCATTATAAAAAACAAATTGATACCTGTTGTATGTATGTATGTATGTGTGAGTTTTTGGGGTGACATTCACTGAGACCTAAAAGATCTATTGTGCCCCCTTACTTCTACTCAGTTTCTGAGGAGAGTCTCAGAAACTAGTAGTTCCTTTAGTCCTATTTCCCGGAGGAATTTTAGGATGTCTGCAGGCTTCAACTTAGGCAAATGTTCCTCTTCTATCCAGTAATCTCCCAGGTGCTGTGCTCTAGGATTCTGGAGTGCTGTGCAGTTGGAAAGTATGTGGATGGAGGTTTCTTCTTCCATTCCACAAAATCTGCATTCTTCTTCCTCCACTATTTTGAGCTTTTTCAGTTGCCCATTCAGGCGACAATGTCCCGTTAGGATCCCTGTTAAAACTCCTAGCGCAGTTTTACTTTGACTTATGCATTCTTTTGATCTCAACAGGTTGTAGTCACCCAGAAGAGTCTTTGATTGTATAAGCCCTACTAGATCTTTCCAATGGTCAGATCTTCTATTTTTCTCGGCTTTACTTATTTCTTCCAATATTACATTGGGGCTGATTCCGCAAAAGGGTTCAGGCCCCCAGAAAGGTATTTCAGTCCCCCTCTTTGCTAGTTCATCTCCTATTTCATTTCCTTCTATTCCAGTGTGTCCTGGAATCCATAGTAAGGTGACTATGTTGTTCTCGCCTAGTTCATTGAGTTTGTCTAGGCATTCCCACACCATTTTGGAACTGATTACACAAGAGCTCAGTGCCTTAATGGCTGCTTGACTATCCGACATTATGATAATCATTTGTCTTCTGTATCCTTTATCAATATTGAAGTGGGCGCACTTTCTTATGGCGTGGATTTCCGCTTGAAAGATACTTGGGGTTGTTCCCAAGCTTTCAGAGTGTTTGGTTCCTGGCCCGAACACTCCTATCCCAGTTCCTTCTATTGCTTTTGAGCCGTCTGTGTACCATTGAATGGCATTCTTTCCAAGTCTGGTAATGGTATTTGGATCCCATTCCTTCTTGTTGCTCATTTCCGTAACGAATTTCTTTGAAAAGTTATATTTTTTCATCATACCGTCTTGTGGCATGTCCCAGGTTGTCTGATTTCTAAGAAGTGAGAGTGAGAAGTGAGACAATGTCTTTGCTCGTCCTCGTCTCTGCTATTCTTGTGGTGAGCAGTTCCGACATCCATTTGGATGTTGTGCTGGCTACACCTCTTCTGTTCAATGCTCTTCTGACTGCCTCATGTGGAGTATTGTCAAAAGCTCCTTCTATGTCCAAAAATGCACATACTACAGTTTCTTGGTTGTCTAGAGCACCTCGGATATCCTCCGTCAGTTGTACTAGTGCAGTCTCCGTAGATCTGCCTGCCCGGTAAGCATGCTGACATGGGTGGAGAGGTAGTCTCTCTAGGTTTTCCGTTCTAATATGGTTATCAATAGCCTTTTCCATCGTTTTGAGTACAAACGATGTTAGACTAATTGGTCTAAAGGATTTGGGGTTTGCTGTGTCCCTTTTTCCAGTTTTTGGAATGAAGGTTACTATTGCCCTTCTCCATGCTTCACGTATATAACCCAGTTCTAAGCTGCTTTGACTAATTCTAACCAGATGCGGTAGAATTTCGTCTTGTCCTTTCTGGAGCAATGCTGGGAAAATTCCATCTGCTCCTGGTGCCTTGGAAGGTGAAAAGGTGTTCATGGCCCATTTCAACCTATCGTTACTACAAATATGTTTGGCCATTGTAATACTTTCTCTTGAAGGCCTATTGTGACCTTCGAGAGGATTATCTCCCCTATTTGGGGTACTCCCTGGAAAAAGAGTTTCTAGTAAGAGTCGAACTCTTTCCTCCTCATTTTCGGTATATTCACCATCTGGCTTCCTCAAAGCCATATCTGTGTTGACTCTACTTTTCGCCATAACTTTGTAAAGTCTTGCCGCAGCAGGTGTTGTGTTTATATCTTCACAGAATTTTCTGAAGCTATTTCTTTTAGCTTTTCTAATTTCCTAGTAATAGGTGTTTCTCACCTCGGTGTATCTCTGCCAGTCTCCGGTGATTTTTGCTTTATTAAAAAGGTCCCGGGTTTGAGATCTTAGTTCTGACAGATGTTTGTTCCACCAGGGTGCATCTTTGTTGCTCCGTTGTTTTTGAAGAGGGCAGCTCGATTCAAATGCCTTGATTATTGCCCTGTTCAGATCCTCTAGCTCATTTTCCAGGTCGAGATGGTGCTTAGCCCTTCCTTTTCTCTGGATATGTGCTAGATTTCTTTTCAGACAGGTGTTGTAGTTGTCCCAGTCTGTTTTTCTTGGTATTCTCCTGAGGCTTATTTCAGGTATGCCTAGTTCTAACTTGAATGTTGATACCTGTTATGAAAGTAAGATTGACAGAATGTAGAAATATTGAGTTCAAAATCCTTCTCTCTTCAAGATAATATATTTTATATTTCAAGTTTATTTTTATCTATAACATTTTGTAAATACATTTTTCGACCTTTTAAAAGATTAATGTTATAGTTTCCTAGAAGTAAGAATTGAAGTGCTCGATCTTCGAGTCACATAGACCAGATATAAATTTAGGCATAATTTAGACGATATATCTAGAGTATAACCAGATGTTAAAAAGGACATATAGAGTAACATAGTTGTAAGTAGTTAGTCAGTTCTCTCTGATTCTCGAAATAGAAAAGACATACTTCCGAATCTCTATTTTAAATAAATAAATCAATCTAAATACATTTGTCAATTATTTAATAATAGACCGTTACCCAATCCATAATCTCAACAGGTTATGGGCCCAGGTTACGTTCTTAATTAATTGACATTATTAAAATACAAATTTTCGTGAAAGAGTGAAAATTAAATTTTAAAGTGCAATTAAAAATTAGTGAGTGCAAACTAAAAACAATATGGAAAATTTTAAATCAAAAAGGAACATTCAACCTTTTAACGGTGAAAATTATAATATATGGAAGTTTAGAATCCGTAATTTTTTAACTGAACTCGAAGTGATTTATGTGATCGATAAACCGGAACCGACGAATCCTGACAACAAGTGGAAGAAATCGGAATTAATTGCGAAAAATGTTTTAATTGAGTATTTGTCTGATTCGTATTTGAGTTATGTGAAACCGGAATCATCGACAAAACAAATTTTCGCCGCATTGGACAATATCTTCGAACGGAAAAGTGTAGCGAAACAGCTCGGGGCTCGAAAAAAATTGTTCAGTTTAAAACTAGAAGGTTATACAGATTTATGTAAGCATTTTATGCAGTTTGATTCGTTGATATCAGAGTTAGCATCAGCCGGAGCAACTATCTCAGAAGTTGATAAAGTGGCCCAATTATTACTGACTTTACCAAGTTCTTACAATGGTGTCATAACAGCTATCGAGACTTTATCGGAAGACAATATGACGTTAAGTTTTGTAAAAACACGGTTATAAGATCACGAAATTAAACTTGTAAATGAAAATCTTGACACAAGTAAAAAGGTTCTCCATGTGGAGCAGAAAGTAAATGAAGTGAAACGACATTTCAAGGACTTTAGAAAATCGTCGAAAAATGATCGCAGATTCGTCAAGCCGAAGCAGAATAATGCAAATAATAAAAAGCATATTAAGTGTAATCATTGTGGTAGGAGAGGACATTATAAGAATGAGTGCCGTTACTACCTGAGAACTTTAAAGCCACAACCAAATGCAGAAAGACCTAGGACCATTCAGACCATCCAAGTTGCCCCACAAAACGAAGACGGATTTGCATTTATGGCTGGAAACTTTCGATTAGAAAATGAAGAAAATAAAATTTCTTTTCTACTCGATTCAGGTGCCTCTGACCATCTGATAAACCGAGAGGATTTAGCCGATACCTTTTCTGACCTGCGGACACCTATCAAAATTTCCATTGCGAAAAATGGAGCTTTCATCACTGCAACCAAAATGGGGACCATCATACTGGAAAGCAACATTGGAGTTCATGGAAAAATTGAGAATGTACTGTACAGTCCTGATGTACCGTATAATTTGTTATCAGTTTTCAAGATGCAGCAAGCAGGGTACTCGGTAAACTTCAGTGATTCTGGAGTGACAGTAAGCCGTAATGGTAAGACGGTAATGACAGGTAAACCGAAGAACAATTTATTTACTCTCGAGTTTTCGGTAAGTAAAAGCTTTATCAATTATTCAAATAACACTTCTAATTCCGATTATAAATTATGGCATCAGCGACTAGGCCATATCGGAAAAGATAAGTTTAATGAAATTAGAAATAAGCAATTAGTAAATGACGTAGAAATATTGAGCAAAGTAATACCTGATAATGATTTATGTGAACCTTGCATTAACGGTAAACAAGCTCGACTATCATTTAATAAATTTAAAAATAAAGATTACATAAAAAGACCATTATTTAATATACATTCAGATGTATGTGGTCCCATTACGCCTTCTGCGATAAATGATA